>JAEMWC010000049.1:1512500-1587500 GCA_016490735.1 Pachyseris speciosa | reverse complement strand
TCTGACCAACTGAGCTATGAAGCCACTGACGTTGGGAGCAGGTCAATTTGGGTTCATATGTTCCCGTGAAAGAAATGAGTGTGAATGATATATGAAATAATTCATACATGAACTGCGGAAATGAAATCAAATGAAGAATGATCCTCGCAGTTGTGAACGCAATTTATGGAATTGCGAAAAGAAGCCTGAAAAAAAAATTCAGGACTTCAACGGGGTTTGAACCCGTGACCTCGCGATTTACCGGTGCGATGCTCTAACCAACTGAGCTATGAAGCCACTGACGTTGGGAGCAGGTCAATTGTGGGTTCATATGTTCAGTTGTTAGAGCATCGCACCGGTAGATCGCGAGGTCACGGGTTCAAACCCCGTTGAAGTCCTGAATTTTTTTCAGGCTTCTTTTCGCAATTCCATAAATTGCGTTCACAACTGCGAGGATTGTTATGGAACATTGTCTTACATAATCAAGTAACGAATGTAGGTAAATAAAGATTAATTGTAACATTAAAACAAACGTTAAATTGGGTAGAATTGGGTGGGAACATCCTGTGACGTAAACATTTCGTGTCTAAAATACAGGGTGTGACACTTATGTAATTGGATTAGTTTTGGTTAAGGTGCGTGTCATGCACGACTCGGAAATGTAACTAAATAAACAATAGACTTGTAATGTACAAAATTAAGTAACTGGGAAATTCAGGATGTACGTAAAAGGTGTAAACTTCCTCTTTTATCAGTAAAGTAGATAAATAGAGAACGGCTGTACGTGTAAGTTAGATTGATTGATTGAGATCGTGAACGGAATGTTACCAGATTGAAGGAATGTGTATCGTGGATTGCGAATAAAGTACCAGAAAGAATACAGTCCTGAGTGTTGAACCAGCGAGCGCGGCGATTTTCCAACGCTGAGGAAAATTCCGCAAAAAGGATCATTCTTCATTTGATTTCATTTCCGCAGTTCATGTATGAATTATTTCATATATCATTCACACTCATTTCTTTCACGGGAACATATGAACCCACAATTGACCTGCTCCCAACGTCAGTGGCTTCATAGCTCAGTTGGTTAGAGCATCGCACCGGTAAATCGCGAGGTCACGGGTTCAAACCCCGTTGAAGTCCTGAATTTTTTTTTTTCAGGCTTCTTTTCGCAATTCCATAAATTGCGTTCACAACTGCGAGGATCACTCTTCATTTGATTTCATTTCCGCAGTTCATGTATGAATTATTTCATATATCATTCACACTCATCATTCTTCATTTGATTTCATTTCCGCAGTTCATGTATGAATTATTTCATATATAATTCACACTCATTTCTTTCACGGAACATATGAACCCCACAATTGACCTGCTCCCAACGTCAGTGGCTTCATAGCTCAGTTGGTTAGAGCATCGCACCGGTAAGTCGCCGAGGTCACGGGTTCAAACCCCGTTGAGGTCCTGAATTTTTTTCAGGCTTCTTTTCGCAATTGCATAAATTGCGTTCACAACTGCGAGGATCATTCTTCATTTGATTTCATTTCCGCAGTTCATTTATGAATTATTTCATATATCATTCACACTCATTTCTTTCACGGGAACATATGAACCCACAATTGACCTGCTCCCAACGTCAGTGGCTTCATAGCTCAGTTGGTTAGAGCATCGCACCGTAAATCGCGAGGTCACTGGTTCAAACCCCGTTGAAGTCCTGAATTTTTTTTTTCAGGCTTCTTTTCGCAATTCCATAAATTGCGTTCACAACTGCGAGGATCATTCTTCATTTGATTTCATTTCCGCAGTTCATGTATGAATTATTTCATATATCATTCACACTCATTTCTTTCACGGGAACATATGAACCCACAATTGACCTGCTCCCAACGTCAGTGGCTTCATAGCTCAGTTGGTTAGAGCATCGCACCGGTAGATCGCGAGGTCACGGGTTCAAACCCCGTTGAAGTCCTGAATTTTTTTTTTTCAGGCTTCTTTTCGCAATTCCATAAATTGCGTTCACAACTGCGAGGATCATTCTTCATTTGATTTCATTTCCGCAGTTCATTATATATGAACCCACAATTGACCTGCTCCCAACGTCAGTGCTTCATAGCTCAGTTGGTTAGAGCATCGCACCGGTAAGTCGCGAGGTCACGGGTTCAAACCCCGTTGAGGTCCTGAATTTTTTTTCAGGCTTCTTTTCGCAATTCATAAATTGCGTTCACAACTGCGAGGATCATTTTCATTTGATTTCATTTCCGCAGTTCAATGTATGAATTATCATATATCATTCACACTCATTTCTTTCACGGAACATATGAACCCACAATTGACCCTGCTCCCAACGTCAGTGGCTTCATAGCTCAGTTGGTTAGAGCATCGCACCGGTAGATCGCGAGGTCACGGCAAACCCCGTTGAAGTCCTGAATTTTTTTTTTCAAGGCTTCTTTTCGCAATTCCATAAATTGCGTTCACAACTGCGAGGATCATTCTTCATTTGATTTCATTTCCGCAGTTCATGTATGAAATTATTTCATATATCATTCACACTCATCTTTCACGGGAACATATGAACCCACAATTGACCTGCTCCCAACGTCAGTGCTTCATTGCTCAGTTTGATAGAGCATCACACCGGTAAACGCGAGGTCACGGGTTCAAACCCCGTTGAAGTCCTGAATTTTTTTTTTCAGGCTTCTTTTCGCAATTCCATAAATTGCGTTCACAACTGCGAGGATCATTCTTCATTTGATTTCATTTCCGCAGTTCATGTATGAATTATTTCACATATCATTCACATTATCAACTTTGTTATAATTGACTTGCTGTTGAGTGTCTCATTCGAAAGCTACTTCGGTATCACGAAATTTGAGAATAGTATTCTCCGCAGTATGTGAGGCCCCATCAGCATTTCTTTGCTACTCTAAAATGCCTAAACCGATGTTGTATAGCGTGCTTTCGTTTACATTGGCTGCCTTGTTGGAAAACGCTTTCATCTGCTACTACGAAGGGTTTGCGCCACCTGCTTTTGTGACAATAGGCAAGTCAGATTTATTTCATGTTTGCTTTTAATGTCTCGAATTATTTTAACAGCTCTCTCCATATTTTGACAGGTGCAGTGTCCTATGATCGTCTTCAAGCGGACTACGAAACTGCCATGGCTATCGACAAAATAAACAATGATAAGTCGATCTTGCCAAAACGGAGCTGAAAGTTGTTGTAAACAAATCTGCCATGTTAGACGCCTTTAAAAACATTGAATTGGGTAAGCCATTCCGATCAGTTTTTGCGGTTTTAGTAATCTTTGAAAATGAAATCTTTGCATGTGAATTTAATAGTAAACAAGTCAGATTTATCAGCTATGGGTGAAAAAATGGATAAGAACGAATCTCAGTTGCTTAGCAACTAAACATGTACAAGTGGTAAAGATTCGCATGGTTGATAGTTACCTAACTAAATAGGTTACTTTTACAATCACCACTGATTTGAAAGACAATTGGGAAACTTTTTTGTTTCTTTTCTTTAGGATTCGCCGAATGCTCAGCCTACGACCAAGCACCCCACAGAAAAATTATTGTCTTTCAGTTCCGAAGAAGAACGTTTTGTAAACGAATGTGCATGTGATTACAAGACCAGAAACTGCAATAAGATTGATTAGTTTAATTGGCTCTGCACGTGCGTTTTGTATTTTCGGGTACATTTTCTTGTCCGTCCTTTGCAAAACAACAACATGAAATGGCCAAGTTTTATGTTTTGTTGAGAACGTGAGCTCATGAAGGCTAAGTTTTCTTTCTTTTTCCTTACTTTGAAGTCGTTCATAGTAATTTAGTTCCTGGATACTGATCGCCAGCATTTTCCAAGTGAAACACATTGGAATAATCGGAAAAAGTTACTGAAGCGAGAAATTATATTTTGAAATGACGTTTTTGTTGCCGGCGCCGTCGTCGCTGCTTAAGCTCCCCAAAGGGACAACTTCGTCTCCATATAACCACACGTAATTTTTGTTGTTCTCCAGTGGCGGACTGACTCCTTTAGCTTAGTGTTGCGTAAATTGTAACTAATTCATGTAGATTGTATCATAGCATTATGAAAATTGTTAACCTGTAGTGTAATCCCGTTAAATAAATAAAAGTACTTGTTATGTTTGGTACCTTACTCTATGCTACTCCATAATATCCGTTCATGGATAGAGAATAAAATGTAATTTAGAGAATAATGTAATTTAACAGGGAAGAGCCACTCAGTGGATCTGTTAATAAATCATTATTATTATTATTATTATTATTATTATTATTATTAAAAAGTAACAATTTACAAAAAAGAAAAAAGCCCTCTTACCCTCTTAGTTCCCTTTCTCAAGCCCTCAATAGAACAAAAAAATATACTGCTGGGGTGTACAACGGTAAATTGAAACAAAACAGTTCTGAAAGTGTCTAGAATCTGAATTTTTCAGTGTCTATAATTTTTCATTCTATTTAGACACAGAAATGATTGCTTTCAAATAAACGAAGTTGTGTTTAGTTATGACCTCTGTTAGAGCCTGTGATCTCAATAAAGGAGGCTTGTGACCTAGCATGCTGACAACAACGAAATCTTGAATCAACCATGACAGACTCAAAACAGGCACGTTTATCGTAGAAAGGGTCCAAACACTGTTAATTTTGTTACTTGACGTACAACATGCCATCACGGTTGTAATATATGCCAAGACTGTCGTCTATAGGAATGCCCGGACAAGGATATCCATACAAAGCGCGTCTCTCTGTTTCAAGAAAAAAAAAGATCGCGTTAAATGTAAATCAAGTTTCCAGAATTAGAGAATGTGAAAATTGCCTCCATATGCACCTCAAACCAGAGGGTGCAGAGGAGTTCTGTTCGATCGTACACGACAAAGTCTCACCTTGTTAACTCCAAAATATGTTTACTTTGCACGATAAGGATTTTTGAAATAAAATCTTTCTGATTTGTGAACGTTTCTGCTTCCATAACCTTTCGTAACCTTGCGAGCCCACAGTACTTTGGTCTGCGGCATGTGCAAGTAAACATAGCGGAAACCGTACTAGAGAGAGACAATATCGGGAATATAGAATGATATAAAAGCAGAAAACGTTCACAAATCAGAAGGATCTCATTTCGACAATCTTTATCGTACAAAAGTAAATTAAAAAGTAAATATTTTGGAGTTAACAAGGTGAGACTTTGTCGTGTACGATCGAACAGAACTCCTCTGCGCCCTGTGCTCAAACCTGATTAATAAATTATATAGATATTATACGGCCAACAGTTCTCTTGGCTATATGATGGCTTGCGTTGCATGCACGTGATCAGTTTTGGTGGCTATTTAGCAATTGGTCTGACGTCAGATTTTATGCTTTTGTCATCTTAAGCCTGGTTTTCATTTGGCCGCTATGATCTTTGCGATCGCCGAAAAATGTCGGTTCAGCAATCGCAGCGATCATATGGAAACGCCTTGATCTGCTACCTCAGCGATCGTAGCGACTGCGACTGCGATCGTTGCAATTATCTCGGCGATCGTGGCGATCGCAGCGATCGAAATTTTCCAAATGGAAACCACTCTTCAGCGATCGTGGCGATCGTAGCGATAGAAAGATATCCTTAAAACTGTGCAATCGATCATTTTATATCTTCAGTTTGCGGACAAGCAAATCCATCGCAGCGATCACAGCGATCAAATGGAAACAGGTCAAGGCTCAAATCGCAGCAATCGCTCGTCTTTTTTTTTCGTGATTGTTGCGACTGCAGCGATCGTAGCGATCATATGGAAACCAGACATTATGGTTGACACGGTTGGTGTGGATCTGGAAAATTTCAAATTAAAACTTTTGTGTTAATTTCAACTAGTTTGAATTCATGATTATTCTATGAATCGTGACGTACTTAATAGTGATTCACATAGCCTGTAGCAGAGGTGTTTTTATGGCAGGCGAGTATAGTTTAAAAAAAGTTGTTCGTGTATTATGTTGCGGTCAAAACGTTACATTACTCGTTGCGTTACCCACGCTTGGTAACCGAGGCTTATGGACTATTGTTTCAAGCTTGCCAGTCATCTTGTTCTAGCATGACCATGTATCGAACTGTTTTGCAACAATCTCGTCGATTTCAAGGGTGCGTTTCTTTGTGAAAATCCGAGATTGGTTTTCTGATCCAAGATCATGTGGATTCGTGACGACCAAAGAAACGAAAATTCTGTTTTCGGATTCTTTTTATTTTCCTGTGACCACTTCACTCAAGGAAACTTGACCAGTACTGTCCTGTATATTGCAGAGATCAAAAGGGTCCGTTATGACAAAAATACAAGCTTAACATAAGAAATATTTTTCACTGTACATGAAATTATGAAACTACGAAATTGCTGCGATGTGTGTTTGAAATCAATTTCAGTCGTTCAGGATTTATATAATTTTATCTGCAGTGAAGCTTTTCTAATTATTCATGACTTTCTTTCGAATATTGGGACAATTTTATGGAAATAAATGACACTGAAACCTTAGATCACGAAAATGAGGGCGGAAGTGGGCCGGAAGGTGGCGGGTCTGAGTTTCCAGGCCTTGTGTTTAGAAAAGAAGACCGCTGCCAAATGTGCTATTTTCTGATCGGTTCCCAAAGAAATGCACGGATCATGAATCCTAAAAATCCGGATTTAGATTTGACGTATCCACTCGGAGGGTGGATTCTTTAGATTCATAATCCATTTTCGGATTTTAGTAAAGACACGCAAACTCTGTTTTTGGATTCAAGAATCTGGATTTGGATTTTCCCAAAGAAACGCACCCCAAGACATTTATCGTTCTAGTTTTGATATTTTCACTTCTTTACGGACATGGCATAAAATCTGTAAGTGTCTTTAGTTTTTCTTGTCAGTGTATTCGTTATGTAGTCGTTTGTAAACTAGTTTTTTTTTGTTTTATTTCCCAGTTGGACTGCACAATCGCTCAATCGCTCAATCGCTCAACCGCTCAACCGCTCGATCCCTGCGATAAGCTTCGATTCTCGTCGCTTCACTACGATTTAAGTTATCCTTCCATTTCATTGTCTACGATACGATTTCATCCAGTTTTGAGGATGTCCAATCAATCAATAACCTTTATTTAAAGAGGGTAACACCTATTACTGTAAAAGTATTCTCCCTAGTGGCCCTCTAAAAGTTAATCCTGTGATTTGATGTCTTCAGTAATAAATCCTATAATATATAGGCCTTATCACGGTTTTGGAGGACATCTTGGAGGGTAGGCAAACATAACAGAAATTACAGTGTTCGTATGCAGATCCGTTGTTTAAAAAAAATCGAGGTGAAGCGCTTGTTTCTCAGCAAAACGTTATGTTGCTAATTAATGGTACTAGGCAAAGGGTACCACTGACAAAATTTGAGGGATTTAGCCGTGCCACAAAACATTCTCTGGCTTTTTGAATTTTCGATTCATTCTTCCCGGGAATTTTTTAGCCCGTGGCAAAGAATTACAAACGAATGTATTGAAATTCAAAAACCAGAGAACGTTTTCTGGCAGAGCTAATTCCCTCAAATTTTGTCAGTGGAACCCTTTTCCTAGTATAATTACTTAGCAATATAACTTTTTGCTAAGAAACAAGCGCTTCACACACTTTTTTATTTATTTATTTTTTTTGACAATCGGGATTTGAATACGAACACTGTAATTTCTGTTATGTTTGCCTACCCGCCAAGATGGCTTCCAAGACCGTGATAAGGTCTATTAGGTCGCTATTAATGTTCAAACGTGGAGAGTTGGAACGAATCAAAAGTGGCGTAGAAGAGGCGGTGTCTTCTTTGTCTTCCGAATCTTTTTGCCTTGCTATATAATAGTACTAATTGTTGCTTACCGTAGCTAGATGCTTTCCAAATAGTCGTTCCACATTCGGAATTATCGTGTCCATCAAAGACTAAAATTAAAAGGAGAAATACATAATGGTAGATTGCTAAGGGCCAACACTGAATACCAGAACTTAGTTGGCTTGCAATAACTTATGTTAATAAACAAAGACAGAGCAAAACTTAAGCCAAAATATAGGAAATCAACGCATGATTTCAAATTTAAATGTCTAACTTAAGCTTAGCATTCTAATGCCATTAAACAAAGCCTTTTTCTGCCAGGTGTAAATAATTCAAATTAGTCTTTATCTTGCAGACAAAGATCATCCAAAAAAAGCAGAGATAAAGTAGGATCGGAATGTCTCTCGGCTAGAAAATGATTTAAAGGCGCTTGCCATTTATCCTTCCATGACATCAGTAGAGAGTTGGTTTGGATCTCTGAGGGGTATGTTATTCTGATACTATAAGATATCAAGCTACGGGATGGGAGTTTGTGTGATTAAAGGAACTTTAAACTGAAACACAAGGAAAAACGGCAAGTCATTCAAATGAAAACAGCCGAGATGGCTGTAGGAAAAAATAAGAAATCACGCAATAAACTAAAAGCCTCCGCAGTTTACCCCTGTAGCATCCTCCACCGTGAATCCTGTATCCCTTGTCGAGGGTTGTACAGCTGCTTGTTTCCCACTGATAAGGAAAAGACCCGGAAATGATGATACGCGGACAGCTAAAAACAAGAATTGAAAAAACAGACTTGAGTGGTTGAATTTCTGAGGATTGAGGGAGATGACAGACAGATTAAAAAAGGATTCGTGACAGACTCGTGAAAGTACTGACGAAAGCCGGAAACCATTGAAGGGCAGAGAAAAAATTAGTAGAAAGGAAAAAAAATGGGTGGAGAAAGAGAGAGATGCTAAGTATATCCAAAGGAAGGGAGGGAGGGTGGGAGAGAGGGAGGGAGGGAGGGAGGGAGGGTGGGTGGGCGGGACGAACGGATGGATCTGTGAATTTACATGAGGAGGAACTATGAAGGGTAAAAAACATACTGTTCACTGGCACATGAAGAGTTGAAATTGGCTGGTCCGCTTGGAATCTGGAATTTAAAGTCAGATCAGATTTCTTGTCAACCATGCCATAGAAGATTATTAGTGTTGTAAGTAGTGTATTGTATGTTGTGCAGTGTAGTGTTCGTAGTGCAGTGACCGTTTTGTAAACACTGTCTGGAAATTCTTATTAAAGTCTTTTGCCGCTATCGAAAAAAGTCAGAGAAGATTTCTATTTCTCTCACAGCTATATTGAACTCAACTCTTTTTACAAGCAGACTTTTCATCTGATTGTACAACAGTTTCTATTTCTATTGGCGACTAATAATGCCACATCATGCTGCTGAGTTTCAGTAGATTTACTGTTTAATATATTCATTCTCACATAATAGACTTTCATTTAACTTACCCGGTAAAATATAGAGTATGTGTTGTTTGCCCCCACATCGACCCGAAAAGTTCCTGCAAGATAAGCGTTAACTTTTTAATTAATTGCCAGACGCCCAAGAAACGCTATGTACTCCAAAATCATTGCGCGCAAGAAAGAATTAATTCTATAACACGCTTTGTGTAAAAATATAAGCTTTGGGAATTGGAGAAAACTTAAGGGAACACTTTGCATGGCATAAAGTTATTAATTTTAGTATGTGAAGTGATGGAAAGTTTTTGTGTGACCCTACCTTCAGACAGTGCTAGTTTATGTATGTCCTCGTCACTTAACTTCCGTGCTGTGATGACAGATTCATTAACAGGAATACAGAGCACTGAGTTGAAGCAGTTGTTTGTATCCGTTTTGAGATGATCAAGATTTTGTGAGCTAATGCGCACCACCAATGTCCATCCACCACCTGGATAGTGCAAGAAAATGGGATTGCAAAAATTCTTTCAATGATGATATGATGACGATGATGATAATGATGATCATGATCATGATAGTGATGGTGATGATCATAATTCTTTCAATGATGATGATGATGATGATCATAGAGGAAAAATGATGATGATGATCTATGATCATCATCATCATCATCATCATCATCATCATAGTGATGGTGATGATTATAATTCTATCAATGATGATGATGATGATGATGATGATCATAGAGGAATGACGATGATGATGATGATGATGATGATCTATCATCATCATTGTCATCATGACAGTGATGGTAATGGTGACGATGATGGTTTTTGGATGGATGAATGATGACGATGACGATGGTGGTGGTGGTGATGGTGATGATTATGATGATGATTGTGGTGGTGATGCTGGTGCTGCTGGTGGTTCCGATATGGTGGTTGTAGTAATGGAGGCGGTAGTGGTGATTGTGATGATAATGGTGACGATAGCACTGATGATGTTGACGGTGGTGGCGGCGGTGGTAGTGACAATGGCAATGATGCGTTGTTATGAATAACAAACGAAGATAAATTTAAGCTCTTGGCCATGGAAAAAAAATTGTATTCACATACCATGGTTTTCCATGTCGCAGTAAACTTGTGCGTCTCTGTTCCCAATCTTTAACCAATGATAGCCACTGTGGGCTTGCGGGAATGCCTGGCTTATTTCCGCGCATGATCTGAATCCATGTTTCTGCGTATATAGGAATTTTGCTTCATAAGGATGACCGGTAAGCTAAGGTTTCTGCTGATACAAAGTCCGTTCTACCGTTACGTGATTCAAGTAAACAACCTTCTTAATGGGAGGGTCGTTTGTTTAGCAGACATCTCACTAGGCAGCTACGGTTAATGCGGATACCTAGTGGACCTTAGTGAGATCATTTATGGTGAAACGTCTCAAACGTCATAAAAATATCCAACTTATTAGACAAATCAAATAAAGAATGATCCTCGCAGTTGTGAACTCAATTTATGCAATTGCGAAAAGAAGCCTGAAAAAAAAAATATTCAGGACTTCAACGGGGTTTGAACCCGTGACCTCGCGGTTACTGGTGCGATGCTCTAACCAACTGAGCTATGAAGCCACTGACGTTGGGAGCAGGTCAATTGTGGGTTCATATGTTCCCGTGAAAGAAATGAGTGTGAATGATATATGAAATGAATCATATATGAACTGCGGAAATGAAATCAAATAAAGAATGATCCTCGCAGTTGTGAACGCAATTTATGCAATTGCGAAAAGAAGCCTGAAAAAAAAAATATTCAGGACTTCAACGGGGTTTGAACCCGTGACCTGGCGGTTACTGGTGCGATGCTCTAACCAACTGAGCTATGAAGCCACTGACGTTGGGAGCAGGTCAATTGTGGGTTCATATGTTCCCGTGAAAGAAATGAGTGTGAATGATATATGAAATGAATCATATATGAACTGCGGAAATGAAATCAAATGAAGAATGATCCTCGCAGTTGTGAACGCAATTTATGCAATTGCGAAAAGAAGCCTGAAAAAAAAAATATTCAGGACTTCAACGGGGTTTGAACCCGTGACCTGGCGGTTACTGGTGCGATGCTCTAACCAACTGAGCTATGAAGCCACTGACGTTGGGAGCAGGTCAATTGTGGGTTCATATGTTCCCATGAAAGAAATGAGTGTGAATGATATATGAAATGAATAATATATGAACTGCGGAAATGAAATCAAATGAAGAATGATCCTCGCAGTTGTGAACGCAATTTATGCAATTGCGAAAAGAAGCCTGAAAAAATTCAGGACTTCAACGGGATTTGAACCCGTGACCTCGCGATTACCGGTGCGATGCTCTAACCAACTGAGCTATGAAGCCACTTTCTTTTCGCAATTGCATAAATTGCGTTCACAACTGCGAGGATCATTCTTCATTTGATTTCATTTCCGCAGTTCATATATGATTCATTTCATATATCATTCACACTCATTTCTTTCACGGGAACATATGAACCCACCATTGACCTGCTCCCAACGTCAGTGGCTTCATAGCTCAGTTGGTTAGAGCATCGCACCGGTAATCGCGAGGTCACGGGTTCAAACCCCGTTGAAGTCCTGAATTTTTTTCAGGCTTCTTTTCGCAATTGCATAAATTGCGTTCACAACTGCGAGGATCATTCTTCATTTGATTTCATTTCCGCAGTTCATATATGATTCATTTCATATATCATTCACACTCATTTCTTTCACGGGAACATATGAACCCACAATTGACCTGCTCCCAACGTCAGTGGCTTCTTAGCTCAGTTGGTTAGAGCATCGAACCGGTAATCGCGAGGTCACGGGTTCAAACCCCGTTGAAGTCCTGAATTTTTTTCATGCTTCTTTCGCAATTGCATAAATTGCGTTCACAACTGCGAGGATCATTCTTCATTTGATTTCATTTCCGCAGTTCATATATGATTCATTTCATATATCATTCACACTTATTAGACAAAGGTACGAAATCAGTGTGTTTGTTATATTCTTGTTTGGTTAATTAAACGAGTTAAATTAAAAAAATACATTACCACATTTGCAATTTCTCAGTTTCATTTACATGTTGCATATTGATATATATTTAAATGTTTATTTTTTTTTTATCATTTATAGCTATCTATCAATAGAACGTTTTATTTGTTAGGGCTTAAATAATAAACTGATCAGAAGTAGAATACACACAGGCTTGCTTTGAATTTGCAGTATAGTTTTGTATTTTGAAATACCGAAATTGAAATCTGTAGTTATGCAAAAGTAATGCTTGGCAAGCTTACCTTTTTATGTCTTTCAGAATCCATGTACACAAACCCCTCCTTTGGCCTGTAATCTCCTGGATGGGTAAATCTGTCTGCGTCGTTCAAGTCACATGACTTACCATTTAAGTGGAAGTTGAAACTTTTACAGCGGAACTCATATGAGCACAACATAAAGCATTCGGAAAGGCTGGAACCCTCCCTTGTAAACATCACGTGACCAACCATTTGATAGCCGTACACTGAGAGTGATGCTACTTGACACTGTTCCGAAGCTTGAAGGAGCTTTGCACAGCTTATGAAGACAACAATACGTGCAAAAAACTGCAGCATGGTATAAGATACCTGATAGAGGTAAACAGTCATTATTGTTCCATTATTGCACAGTCATGCATAGCCATAACTTACAAATATGCAAGTTTTTGCATCCCAGTAAGGGTGTTGACTCCATCGCCCTTATGATCATTTTACAGCTGCCGACTTTCCATAGTTTAAAATGTTTCAATTCAGTTTCACTCAGAGAATGGAAGTTTGCTTAAGAACTTTTCATTTGCACAAAGTTTATAAGCTTCGGGCTTATACGATTCTACAAACCCGGTTTCTAATTCCACGAGGCTATGCCGATCCTCCTCCGACAAAAATATCAAAACTCGCCAGAACTAATTGCTTATCCGAAATTATTGTGATTATTATTTTCGCCCTATTTGTTTTGTAAATATAGAAGAAAAATATACTAGACGCTTTACCCATGAATATTCGCGAAATGCCTTTTACTGAAAACCCCACACTGAGCCACTAATTAACACAATTTTTTACAACGTTTTCAATGCAAAGCAATTTTTAAACTGGAGCTTGATAAATACAGCTAAGCTTTACACGTTGTCCCGTAACATTGTCAACAAGTAACAAGCGAACTACTTCGTTAAGTATAATGTAAAAAAAAGCATTTAACGTATCATGAACGGTTTGTAATCCCGTTGCTTATGGTAATGTCAATGTGTTATTACACCTAGAGCACCAAGCACCATACAACGAAAGCAAACAATGAATGACATTATTTTAGCAGAAGGAGTGAATGAAGAAACACGTTAGCGAATTTGAAATTCATCTTCAACTGCGTTGCTTCATTTTAATTTAAACCTTTTGTTTGCTTGGACAATTAAACAAGGAGCGAAAGACGAAGGACCGTAAATGGACGACAGAAACAAACACAATTAAAGTCTTATGAAGTGTAGCTTTAAATTCACTCCTTAATTGTTAATTGAAGAATTTACAGAACAAAAACTTTATTCGTACAACTGACTGATGGTGAAAAGTCTCCGGACCATTCAGTCCATCACAAGGAACTGAATAAATTTTGTCGGTTCATTCTTCAATTTGTTTTTTTTTTTTCTACTACTTAGTTTTACTATTTCAGTCTTGCATTTGAATTTGGGTATTTTTGGCAAACTACAACAACAACAACAACATATATCAATTTATGAGCAATAAAACGTTAAAGCCATATGGAACTCTGGAATAGACTTTTTCGTCTTATGTGTTTCTTCTCGATTGTGTTGCTGCTGATTACTGAGTAGCCGTTGGGGGAAAAAATATGCAAAAATGCCTTACCGTCTTTCATCGCTAAGATATTGGTGTTTGCTTGTAAGCTGCCAGCCTGAGTTTTGAACTCTTCTTATATCAAAGCAGTAAAAGCAAACCGCAAAAGGAAATACAATTTATTCTTGAGCTATTAGCCGTTACGTGTAAAAGGCACCCCTTGCCGCACTACTGATTGAAATTTTTGTAAACATTGTCTTTCAAATCAGCTTATGACAGGAAAAACCCGAAAGATGATTCGCTTGAAGGTATGGATCTTGGATTAATTAGGTTGTCAATGGTAATGAATTTATATACCACACATATCACATAGTTTCATGGCGGTTTACAGTGCTTCTTCTAGGGTGAGATCGGACGTCAGTCTGTAAAGAAGACAAATACAAGACAAATTTGATGATGTCCATCTTGCCTCTTTGAGTGACTATGTGTAAAGAAAGTACAATTTGTATTTTCGTCAAACAATTCGTTCTTGAGATCTAACCATAACTTATTCTAACCTAAGACAGTATGAAGCCGGCTTTGTCTTTACAAATGACTTAGCTTGCATTTCTGAAAACTGAAAATGATAAGAAGAGAAACAGTGATTGTTCTAAAACAACATTTCTCCTAATTTTGGAGACGTAACTGAATCTTGAGCGAGTTGATTGAGGATGACCTGTTGTTATTGTTTCAAACAGTTCAGACGCCAGTTAATACTTACTCATGTCCTTTTGCAGGAAATGATTAAGAAAACCTACCTGGTTCGCTAGGAGATACGGATCTGGTAAGAAAACGTAAAATGTCCCAGGGCATATGTACTCATTTGAGGTTGATACTTGAATCAATCTTGGTAATTCTTGGATAAAGGAACAGAAACGATAGTCGAAATACAACACCAAGAAAATAGGCGCATAAAAAGAGCGTGTGTCTACTGTCATAACCTAATCTTTTAATTGCTGGGTGAAAAGAAATATATGGTCGGACACTGGAATTGTAATCACTTTGCTCCTAGTGTGAACACAGGTAGCTTTGTATGAAATTCAGGGTGGTCAAAAAACGCCGGACACGGGTGAAACTTTGACAGTCGCCCCGGCCACAATTCTTCTGTAGGAAAAAAAAGTGAAGGGAAAAAAAAGGCGTTTTTAACTTTCGAACCAAGAATTAGGTACTTCGCATTTTGGAACTATATACAAGAGAATAAAACACAACAGAAAAAAAAAGATCCATAGTATTGTTGTTGTTGTTGTTGTTTTGACTTCTTGGGGCAATCCTCTTCGGTACGCCATCCTTGCAAAAGCATTCAGGAAGCTGTCCGTATCCAATCCAAACGCCATTTCACAATGTAGTTCTCGAGAAGCCAAACAAGTGAATAAACAAAGCCATCGTTTCAGACGTGCTTTTCCTCTTCTTTGGACTGTGATAAATGGTCCCCTATAGTCAACAGCTGTCTGGGCAAACGCTCTCATCGAGAATCGAAGACGTACTATAGGGAGTGAACCCATCACTTTCAAAGCGACTTTTCCTTTTCATTTCTTGCATCCATTGCACTGATTTTCCCATTCTCTAATTTCGTCTCGGGCGCACACGATCCAGAAGCGGGTTGACAAGTTAGCTAACGTGTCATTAATTCCAGCCACGTGATTTCCAATGTCCTCGTGGTAGAATAATGGCATATCGTACATCAAAAGGTAAAAACTTCTGTGTATCTCAGTCTTCCATCACAACGAATAATTCCATCTTCGTCCACTCTTGACTTCGAGATCGGCTTTCCAGATGTCAGTGCGCGGTACTCTCCTGGAAGTGATTCCTATTGTGCTTCTTTTATGATCACTCCTTCACTCCCTAATATTTCTTGTGGATTCACTTCATCCTCTTTACGGAGTTGTGATGGTAAGTGACAGTTTTGTGCGAAGCGATGTATCCATGCGTGGATTCTGGTTAATCTGGTCCAACTACAAAATTTCGTAGGATCTAGGCGCCAGTCTTCCTCTGTGGATTTAGTTGTCATCGAGGTGAGGACAAAAGGAACTTCATTTCTGCTAGCAGATCTCTTCAACTTTTCATAAGCGGAGGAGGTGCTTTCTACTTTATTTCTTGGCCACACTTCTTCACTTTCTGTGAGAAAAGATGGTCCCTATGTAGCGTTTGAACCTCTAGTGCACAGATCTCCTGGATTTAGGCTGGTAGGTACATATCGACATTGCAATGGATCAGTCTGTGTTTGAATTCCGCCAATACGATTTGCAACGAAGGGTTTGAAACATCGTCCATTTCCTCTTATCCACCACAAAGTGTTTATACCGTCACTCCAAAAGATGGCTCGGCCAATTGCAACTTGTAGAACTTTCGACACAGACTTAGCAAGGCTTAGTCCTACCACAGCGGCAGATAGTTCTAATCTCGGTATACTCATAGTCGCCAATGGAGCAACCGTGGTTTTGGAAGCCATAAACCTGGTTTCCACGACTCCATCTTGATGAGCATTTCTTGCATAGTAGACAGCACCAAATGCATCTATCGAGGAATCTACGAACCTGTGGATGGTCATTTCAGATGGGCCTGTTCTGGGTTGCAGACACCTATGCACTTGTACTTTTCTCAAATCTTCTAGCTTGCTAAACCACTACTACACTTGTTCCGTCAAATCTCAGTCAATTTCTTCGTCCCAGTTCAATCCACGGGTCCACATGACTTGCAACAGTACCTTGGCTCTGATGGTAAAGAGCGTTACCAGACTAAGAGGATCAAACATTGTGGCTACGTTCTTCAACACATTTCTCTTCGTCAAAGGAAGATCAGTCGGGGGAGGCTTGGTCCAGAATGTAAACACATCAGTTTGAGCGATCCAAACAACTACAAGAGTCTGAGTTGAGGGGAGGTCTTCATGACTGAATTCAACTTCGGTAGACGATCTTCTTGGGGAACTTCTTTCAAGACGTTGGTAGAGTTGCCGAGCCATTTTTGGGACGGCATACTGGCTTTCTCCAAGAGCAGTGATAATTGATGATACAAGTCAATAGCATTCTGCTCATCGACGGTGGAATTCATCGAATCATCCATGTAGGTGGATTCAAGGACTGTTTCTGCTGCAGCTGGTGCCTTCGGGCATACTCTTGAATTGTATACTGAGCTTCAAATGGTGCAGACTTTTTGCCAAAGACGACTTGTTCGAACTCGTAAACTTCAGGTTCTCTTCTTATGTCCAAGTCCCTCCACGGAAAACGGAAATAACGGCGATCCGGGAAAGCGATTCGAATTCTTAAGTACATCTGGCTAATGACGGCTACGAGGGCTATCGGTGTCCGTCTGAACCTGAGAAGAATGTCCACCAGATCTTTCTGAAGCTCTTGACCCGGCAAAATCTCGTGGTTGAGAGAAACTCCTTTGTGTTTAGCAGAAGCGTCAAATACAATTCGCGTTGTGGTTGTCTGTCTCTCTGGGCGGCAGACTGGGAAATGAAGTAGAAGCCATCCAGGAACTTGTTTCATCTCGTTGTCTGGCAACTTTTGGATGTAGCCCTGATGAAGATATGACGTAATTGTTGCTTCGTATCCCTGTGCCATTTCTGGGTTCTTCAGTAACTTCATCTCGGTGTTTTCGAGAAGTTTCAATGCCATGGTGTAGTTGTCAGGAAGCACAGGTCTCTCATTCTTCCAGGATACTTCAAGTTCGTATCTTCCGTCCACGAGCTTTAGAAAATTCTGAACCTGGCTGAGTGCCTTCTTCTCATCGGGTGTTCAAATTTCTTGTTTTCGACGTTTACACCAGAGGTCTCTACCTCCCCAGAATTTCTTCAAACTTGCATTGATCTCGTCAAACACGTTTGGGCGCACGAAAAAAGTGGGTAGAAAACTTGTCCTTTTGAGGCAAAATCCTTTGGAACCGCTTGGACTTCCGATGCAGGTCCACCCCAGTGGTCCAAGCCTTGCTACTGGTCCCTTAGGGTCTGGTCCTCTTAAGTAAACTGTTGAGCTGTGCAAAAATGAGTATTCTACTCCAATCAGAATGTCAACAATCGGATCTTTTGCAGGTTCAGGAAACTTAATGGATGAGAGATACGACCACTGGTCCTTGTACAAGTTCCAGTTCACCGCCTGATAACTGCCAGTAACGTTTCTGGGACACGTGTAGACATTTAAGGTTGTCGAGGTCTGACCATCAACGCTTTCAAGTGTAACCTCCACAGGCATGGTATCAAATGATTCCACCGTGTCGTTTAGCACTATCACTGTCACCTTCTCATAGGCAGACTGAAGACCAAGAGCATTGGCAATTTCTTCATTAAGGTAAGTTCCTGTACTCGCATCATCGAGAACTGTATTTACTTTGACCTTTTTTCCATTTGCTTTGATCCAAACAGGGACAGTTCCTAAAGAAACCAGCTCTGAGGAAGGGTGTTCTTGTAAAGTTTCTGTGTGAGTCCGCTGAATCGAGCTCTCCCCCTCCATGGGCGAAATAGTTACGACACCTGCACCTTCCTGTGGAATGGTTTGAGTTCCTGTGCAATTTGGAATGTTTGGATCTTCTTCGACAGCAGGTAAACGTCTGGTTAAGCTGTTTGCTTCCGTGGAAAGATTCGGAGGATAACGAGATGCGTGAAGCAAACGGTGATGATTTGACTTGCAGCCATCAAAACCACATTCTCTTAACCGACGACACGACGAACTTTTGTAGGTGCTAGAAAGGCACCAAAAGCACAAAGCTTGATCCTTGGCTATCCTCCATCGATCATCAGTGCTCAATTTCTCGCACTTCCAAATTTCATGGCCTTCAGCCTTGCAAAATCGACAGATAGCACGTCCTTTTAACTGGTCAGACTGTTGCACCATTCCTAAATGCGTCTCAAACCTCCTCTTGCTTGGTTTAAGTCCTTTGATAGCTTCTGCTGCTTTGACTCGATAATCAGTCTCGTCCAAGATCCAATCTTTGAAGACTTCCAAAGTTTCAGGTTTGTGTCGCTCTCCTAGCCAGCGGTAATATCGAGACAGCATTTCCTCGGGAATTTTCTCTAACGACACGGTGTATAAACTTGAATTGGACTGTAACTCGTTTAGCTTTCCTTATGTTTGCAGAAAAACCACAATGTTCTCCAAAGCATCTGAAAACTTCTCTAAGTACTCCACATTGTTTGCATGCAACGGCTTCATGCTTTGAAGCTTCTCTATCTGAGTTTGCTCTTGACGTCTTGGCCCACCAAATTTCCTTTGCAGCCTCATCTTTGCGGTTTCGTACGCTGTTTTAGAATAGTTCAGACCTTCAAGGGTATCAGCTGCCTTTCTCACTAAACACGATTCCAATCGCAGCATTTTGATTTCTGAAGACTCACATCCTTTGTCCACGCCGTTGGAAAATGCAGTCCAAGTGACACGCTCCAAATGACTGCGAGTTCCAGTTTCCATTTTTGTTTCTGGAGATTCGGAGTAAAGGAAACGTGAGTCTGAGGTATGCGTGGGTCTGGGCACGAGTTTCATCCATCGTTCGCCCTGGAAATCTTTCAGCTCCAAGCACTCGACAACTTTGTTTGTAAAACCACTTTTGCAAATTTTCCGTTTCGAAACTATCCTTATCCGAGTCAGGTTTTACTGCACGCTTTGCGGATTCTTTTAACTTGTCTCCGACATCTTGAAGAACCTTTCCAAAGCGCGACTGGTAAAGATCCATGTCAACTTCCACCTCATCAGCTATTCGATGCTCCCCACGTGTTCGGTAAACTCCTCGCAGCTCTGTCATAATTCGGAATATTTTCTCTTTCGCCTTCACCAGTTTGTCTTGCGCTTGACGGATGGAAACCTTGTCGAAATCCGCCTCATATAACAAGTAATTGATTTGAGTGCAGAGCGCGTCCAATTCAGGGTCGGCCTTTTGTTTCGCATCTTTGATTTCATCCAAACATTCAGCGTCTTGGTCGAATGCTTCTTCTAATTTCTCACCTTGAGGAGACAAATTCGGCGTCGACTTTCGCTGTTAAGCATGTCGTCCACGCGATGGAAGTCTTGGCATCTTTTCCGGAAAGCTAGGTCCTGGCGGGGTCGCCAAATATTTCGCAGAACATGTAAACGTTTTATTTCACCGTAAACGAAATCATCCTAACCTGTCGAAATAACAAATGCGCTAGCGAAAAATATGCAATCTCTTATATCGACAAAACTATCTCACATTGCGAATGAATAAATTATATTACATAACTGTCCGCCAGAATTTCCCTAATATCATTCAGCATGTAAGGCATTTGATACCATAAATCATGAGATATTGTTAAAAAAACTGGAGTTCTATGGCATACGTGGGATTGCAAATCAGTGGTTTAGTTCATATCTTGCAAATCGTCTGCAAACAGTCACTGTAAATGGTGTAACTTCTACCTCTGTCAATATTTCATGCGGTGTTCCTCAGGGGTCAGTCCTTGGACCAATTCTTTTTTTGTTATATATTAATGACTTTCACCATTGCTCTAAAGTTCTTGATTTCCATTTATTTGCTGATGACAGTAATTTATTCTGCAAACATAAAAACCTCATCTCTCTACAGGCAAGTATTAATGATGAACTCTCTAATGTTAATTCCTGGCTTTGTGCAAATAAACTTTCTCTTAATATAGAAAAAACCAGTTTTGTAATTTTTCATCCTCCTCAAAGGAAAGTTCCATTCAACTTCCACCTAACTCTAAATGGGAAACAGTTGCAACAGGATTCCTGTATTAAATACCTAGGAATTTTAATTGATTCAAATTTATCCTGGAAACCTCAAATTGCATGCATTGTAAAGAAAATTAAAAGAAGTGTAGGGATCTTGTCTAAGCTTCGCCATTATGTTAATATTGATATTCTTACTAATCTCTATTACTCTTTAATCTACCCATTTCTGACCTATGGTATAATTATCTGGGGTAATACATATCCAACTACACTTCAGCCTTTATATATTTTACAGAAAAAAGCAGTGCGAATCATGACTTTTTCCTCATTTGATGAACATTCAACTCCACTGTTTAGATTATTAGCAATTATGAAGCTCTCTGATCTTGTTACATTTCATATTGCACTTTTTATGCATAAATTTCATAACAAGTTATTACCTTCAAATTTTGATAGCTTCTTCAATTCTGTACTTAGTATCCATAACTACAATACACGTAGTGCAGCAAATCAATCTTATTACCTGCCTCGAGCTAGAACAAACTATGGAATATTTAATATTCGCTTTCAAGGACCAAAGGTATGGAACTCTCTTGGGAAAGATATAAAGTCAATTCCTTTCAGTAAATTTAAAACAAAATTAAAAAATGAATTGCTGTGCCAGTATTAATGTTACTTTGGTTTCTGTTTTCCCTGAGTAACGAATTTCTTCCCAGTTATTTCTGATTTATTTGTTGCTCTGCATTTAATTTATCATATTCAGGATTTCATTTTTAATACATTTCTAATATATTTGTCTTTTTCCCCATGACTTGTAAATTTCGTTTATTTATAGTTATCTATAGTTTAATTTTGTGTGTGTGTGTGTCTGTGTTCTTTCGACCCTAATATTGTAATTTATTCTATGTAATTTGGCTTCCTAGCCTTGTTAACTTTCTAGTTATTTTAGGAAGCCAAGACCCTTTTAGTTTTAGTTTTTATTTCATGTAAATTTCAATATTCTTAAGTGTAAGGGTCAATAAAGTTGTTGTTGTTCGAGTCGCAGCATATTTTCCCCCCGAACATACACTTTGAATTGACTTGCATTGCGTGTGATGATGATGATGATGATGATGATGGTGATGATGATGATGATGATGATGATGATGATGATGATGATGATGATGATGATAACCTCTTTTTTACCCTCGGCAGTATTTATAGCACAAAGGCTAGTAGGGCCGAGCAAATACAGAAACAAATAATTCAAATAAACAAATAAACATGATAAGAATTCCAACTGGTCGGAACAAACCAGTTGGCCATCCAGCCTCCGATACACATCTCCACGACTAGCCGTAAAATGATTGCGTGTTATTTGTTTTTGTTCCCTGAGCGCCTGAGACGTAAAGTAGTAAAAAAATTTATTGCTGAGGATGTTAGTAAAATTTTAGTGATTGTATTCCTCGATGTCATAAAAACGATTTTAAATAAATGCTTAATAACTCGGTTATGCGGCTCTCAGAGTCCGTCTTCCGGCCGTATGTTTTAATTGGATTTAAATTTTGTTTTCGCCGATACCACGATTTAGGAGAAAACTGAATATTTGGTATAAACTAGATTGGAAAGAATCTTGAACTAGCTCTTTGAGTCATTTCACGCCCTTACAATTTAATTTGCAATTCACCGTTATTTTGCTGATCACACGTCAAATCATTTCCCACGGTGAATATATATTTCAAGTTGAACAGATGACGAGATAGCAAAGAATGCCTTTTCAAAATTCATTTAAGTGTGACAAAGTCGTGAAGAACTTAATACAAATGGCAAAGTTTTAATATAATCTATCCATAGCAGGTGGCAACGTATTTATAAATTCCTCTTGAAATTGGTTCTTTTGTGATGTATTTGCGTCATGTGCGCGTGGCTGAAATTTGATTTGTGAAATTTTTGTAAACATTGTCTTTCAAATCGACTTATGACAGGAAAATCCCGAAAGATGATTCGCTTGAAGGAATGGATCTCGTATTGATTAGTATGTCAATGGTAATGAATTTATAATTTATATTCCGCGCATATCATGTATTTTCTCGTGGTACGAAAGGTAATTAGTGTGTATGGTTCTCTTTGGTCACCTTTCGAATACACACGCTGAAGGCGTGTCCCTTGGTAATCCCTTACTATGTCAGTATGCTATATATTCAGTATTGCAGAGAATGCTCTATCTCTTTCTCGCAAGTAGTACGAGTTGTTTCCACCGTTTTTCCCCCCTCCCTCCCCCTTCTCCCCGGCCTTATCACTTTTGTTTTTGTTTTAATATGTATTTTTAGGCCGTGCAGAATATGCTCAGACAATCAGGGGGCTCGGGATTGCAGGTTTAATGGGCCATACTCCGGAAGCTGTGGCCCTCATCCGTCAGGATCGTTCTATATTAGGGGAGGAAGAGGTCAGGGATCGTCATCAAGTTCTTCTCAGTGATAGCCAAGGGAAGGATTCGTTCGTAGATAGTTAGGTTGAGGTAAAGGAATGTTATGAATTTGGTTCTAGCGATAAGATTGTTTATGTCAAAGGAAAACTGGAGGATAACGTTAGCTTTAATCAATCCATAGGTGCCCCGGATTTTGTACTTAATCAGTTATTCGCAACGGCTATAGATTACCTTTAGTTAAGTTCCCGGCTTCTGTGAAATTACCTACAGTTCTTTCGTCGACGAAGCCTTATTGGAGTTGCTTAGTTTCAGGCCGTGTCATTCAGGTCGTTATGCGCCTTTTGTTGTCAATCCTTTATCTGTATCCGTTCCAGCCTAGCGGGAAGAAGAGGCTGATCCTGGATTTAAGACACGTGAATAAATGCCTTACAAAGTATCGTTTGAAGTATGAAGATTGAAGGGTTACACTAAGCTATTTCGAGAAAGACGCTTACATGTTTTCGTTTGATCTGAAGAGTGGGTATCACCATAGAAATAGCTTCCGAACACCGGACATTTTGGGGTTTTTCATAGACGTTCCACCAGGCTGAAGGTTGTCGATGTTTTGTTTTTTCGGTTTTGCCTTTTGGTCTATCAACATCGCCTTACATTTTCACCAAACGTGTTCGTCCTTTGGAGAAGTATTGGCGTTTGCAGGGTATGAAAATAGCTATTTGTTAAGACGATGGTTTGGTTATCGAAAACGATTTTCGGGATTGCAAAACGTTATCTTCTAGATTTAATTAAGGGAAGTTGGCTTTGTAGCTAACCCTGAAAAATCTTTCTGGGAGCCTGTTCAAAGCATCCGGCGTTTGGTTAGGTTTATGTTGGAACTCTCATTATGGTACAATCTGTATTACGGAGCGGAGGTTGAACAAAATATTTGATCATATCCAGAGCATTAGAAATAATAACTACGTCATGTTCGCGAGACAGTTGGCATCATTCACAGGCAAAATAATTTCTACCGGACCTGTTGTTGGAAATGTCAGCAGAATCATGACCAGATACTGCTCCATGTCGGTTGCTGCTGACTGGGATTCATTAATCAAAGTAGATCAACATTGTATAAATGAGGTTGCGTTTTGGAAGGACAATATTATCCAGGGCAATGTTAGGCATTGTTTCAGCGGCACCACTCCACACTGTTTTGTCTATTCTGACACCAGCGGAACTGGTTGTGGTGCTCACATGACATTGAATCAGGAATATATATCTCACACAATGTGGTCTGAGAATGAGCGTATGAAAAGTTCCACATAGAGGGAATTGTATGCTATGCACTTAAATCGTTTTGTGGTGAGTCGAAAGATTCTCGTGTGAAGTGGTTCACAGACAATCTCGCTGCCGCGAAAATTGTCGAGGTTGGGATTATGAGGAACGATGTACAATGTTTTCCTTTACGTATTTTTCAAATTTGCCTTGCTTATAAGATTTCATTGCATATTCAATGGGTTCCTCGCAATGAAGTAGCAAAAGCTGATTTCATTTGTCGGTTTATTGATGTGGACGACTGGCAAAATACGCGATCCTTGTTTCTCTAGCTCGAAAGATTGTGGGGTCCACACACGGTGGATTGTTTCGCAAATCATTATAATTTCAAGATATCCCGCCTTTTCTCGAGAATTTGGACCCCTGGGTGCGCAGTTATAGATTTTTTCGTTCAATCCTTGAGCAAAGGAAATTGTTTGGTTGTCCCGTCAATTTGTCTTGTTTCGAATGCGCTTCATTACGTACATGTTTGAACAAAAAGCGGTTGGTTCTTTAGTTGTGCCGTTTTGGCCTTCGTCTAGTTTCTGGCCCCTTATCAGTAGAATTTATGCAAATTTATCGTGGACTGTAAAGTTTTTTTGTGGTGACGGTACTTTGGAACATGACCGTAACGTGAATGCTCCTTTGGGCTCAAAACGTTTTAAAAGTTCAGTTATGACTGTTCGTCTCAATTGTACGCGTCTCTAGGCAACATGAAACTCGTGTTTGTTGGTTTAGGGTTGTCTTTGATCGGTACTGTTACCAATGGCACTGGCCAGCGGGGCGACACTGGTTGAGCAATTAACGTGCGGTGGGTACGGTTGCGTAATGGCACTGGCCTGCAGTTGTTACAAGTAGTCGGGCCATTGGCACTGGCCTGGCCGATTCATACCATAATTTATGTGATATAGAAGACGTGGGTAGCAATAATGATGTATTTATGCGGCACTGGCTGGATGTTTTATTGAGCGGGGGATAGTTAATTTTGTCTTGGTTTTAATTTCATTGTAGATTATTAAAAGTAGCCCTACGTCAGGGGCACCCAACGACATGTTAGATATCTGTTCGGTGGAGGGTAGTTCGCCTAAGGCTTTCGGCGTCGATTAAAGAGTGCACTCGGATTTTCGTAAGTAAAACGTGGCCTGAAAGATTCGTAATGTGGCAATCATAACTCCTGAGGTTTTCGGAAAGGCCGTTATTGCTGTTTTTGGCAGTAAAAAACGTCAGCTAGCATTTTCGGAAAGAAAAAAAGGTTCCCTAGAAAGTTCATTTCAGCTAGTATTTTCTCAAAGAAAGATTTTGTTCGCTAAAATTTTCGGACAATTAACATTTCAGCTAGGGAATCCGAACAGATCAAAGTTTTCTAGCTAACCAAAACATCACTTTAAACAGACTTCAAACACCATAACGTACTTAGAAATGCCTTTCTACAGCTTTTGGCTGGTTTAGCTCGTTGGGTGCCCCCGCTACGTGGAGGAGCGTCCAGGATAAATTAAAGGAATGTAAACAGGACGTTATTAAGCATTTGTTGACCTCTAGAGCTAGCTCAACAGCTAAAAGGTATATTTTGGAAATAAGAAAGTTCGTTTGTTGGTGTCAGGGAATCGGCGTCGCGATACAATTACCTTTTGATAGTGCGATTATAGCGATATATCTCTCCAAATGTTTTCAACAGTGTAATTCTAGTGCGTCTCGCGCTCTAGTTTATTCTGCAGTCAAGTGGTTACATACGTTGGTTCCAGTCAGTAATCCTCTCGATAATGAATTCTGTCGTAATATCTGAGAGTCTGCTAAATGAGTTAGCGGCAAGCCAGTTTCTAAGAAGACACCCCTTTCGGCAGATATCATTAAATTGATCATTGATAGTTATGCGGGTCCAGAATGTAGTTTAAAAGATCTTAGGATCGCAACCATTTGTACTTTAGGTTTTGCTGGTTTTTTGCGATACAACAAATTGTGCAACATTTTGCCTGGTCATTTAAATTTCTGACACATTTATGACAATTTTCATTCCCCGTAGCAAGACTGACGTGTAACGCGAAGGTAACATTGTTTACATTAATAGCGTTGACAGTAAATATCGTCCTGTAAATTTGGTTAAGAAGTATATGAAGGTAGCCGGTGTTAGAATTGAATCGAAGCTTCCCCTATTTAGACCTTTAATTTATTACAAGGAAAGTAATACGTATTCCTTACGCAGTTCTAAGTTATCTTATTCCAGGTATAGAGAAGTTTGTAAGTCCTGTATAAAAGAGTTAGGACTCGATCCGAAATGCTACGGTTTACACAGTCTTAGATCAGGCGGTATTACTTCGGTCGTTCATCATAGTGGTAATTCTATCTCGGATAGATTATTAAGAATTCACGGCCGTTGGAAAACTGATGTCGCTAAGGACATGTATGTACACGAAGATCTTCATAAGCGTCTGACTCTGGAAATTACAAAGTACCTGGGGCTTTAAGTTTGTATTTTGATTTGACTTCACCTCTCGCTCACGGTTAATTTAGTAGAATTTTTAGTCGATATTGTTGTTAGCTTTCTGTTTGCGCTTAGTCCGATATCGGATGTTAATTAGAACAGTTTGCAAGTAGTTGATTTGATTTAGAATTGTAACTCATGGTTTTGATATCCGTGAAAATAAAACTCGTTCTACTCTGCGAGAGCATCCATCCTACAATCTGTCGTATTCTTGTTTCCCAATCTGCTTTTACAGGGAGTTTAAAGTGCAAAATAATTTACGTTCGGTTGAAAGAAGTGAAAAGAACGTAAACATAGTTTCATGGCAGTTTACAATGCTTCTTGGAGGGTGAGATTGGACGTCAGCCTGTAAAGAAGACAAATCCAATACAAATTCGTTGATGATGTCCATCTTGCCTCTTTGAGTGACTATGTATAAACAGAGTACAATTTGTATTTCCATCAAAAAATTCGTCCTTGAGATCTAACCATAACTTATTCTAACCTAAGATAGTATGAAGGCTTTGTCTTTACAAATAACTTAGCTTGCATTTCTGAAAACTGAAAATGATAAGAAGAGAAACAGTGATTGTTCTAAAACAACATTTCTCCTAATTTTGGAGACGTAACTGAATCTTGAGCGAGTTGATTGAGGATGACCTGTTGTTATTGTTTCAAACAGTTCAGACGCCAATTCAACTTTCTCATGCCCTTTTGCAGGAAATGTTTAAGAAAACCTATCTGATTCGCTAGAAGATACGGATCTGATAAGAGAACGAAAAATGTCTCACGGCATATGACATCGCATATGTACTCACTTGAGGTTGATACTTGAATCAATACTTGGTAAATCTTGCATAAAGCAACAATGCAGCTTTAATTGGCACATTGTTTTTTGCTGTGAGCCGATATTTTCTCGCAAACGTGACGAGTCATTCAATTATACTAGAATAGTTTTTACTAAAGCTGCCCCCGTATTTTAATTTTTGAGTAGTTATGTGGTTGTAAATATTAAAATACTAAAGACATTGTTGCTCATTTTTGTATTGCTGTTAGTGAAATAAAGCAGTTTGTAAATTTCATGTAGAAGAATATTTCTCCAGTACATCAATGGCAGAAACAATATTTGATTTAGTGTCATTGTTTAACAATTTAGATTTAGACGGCTGTTTCGTTTTCAGGATTTCAAGGTTTTCGCCAGGTTTATTTACTGTCCGGGGACTAAGCACAACACTTCATCAGGCTCTTACGAACATATGGTACGTTGTAAAAACCATTTGATGATATACTCTAGGTATTCGCTCTGAAAGCACATGGTTCTCAAAACACAACGAAGGCAAAAAAAAACACTAACATGAGGCATGGCGGGATCGCAACACAAAATGGACTGGACTGGACTAGAAGATTGTTGAGGATTAGCCTCAACATTCTGGGGGTTAGGGCTGAACGAAAACCCTAGCTGATAACAAGAAATCAAATCGCATCTCGAGTGTTCAGACTAGGCTGACGTAAGACAGCTTAGAGTTCTTAAAATGTTCACATGCATGATCTTCATGTTGCTTCCTCAAGAAGGCACAACTTAGATACAGGGAGAACAAGTCTTGAGTTCTTCGTCTTCACTTCTGCAGTTCGCACACGTGAATCTTCACCCGGGAACACTTTCGTTACACGGCCTAACAACCAGCGGCACCTCGGAACAGTGTTGTCTACCACAATAACCAGGTCATTCACTGCCAAATTCCTCTTGTTCAGTAGCCATTTGTGGCGTTGCTGTAATGTGGGCACATATTCCTGAATCCACCGAGACCAGAAGCAGTTAGCGAGAAACTGTGCATGCCTCCACTGTTTGCGCGAGTAAAGCTCCTCCTTGGCGAAGACACCTGGGGGTACAACGAGGTTTCGTCGTTGAAGAAGTAAATGGTTTGGGGTGAGTGGCTCCATATCATTCGGATCATCACTGGCTGGACAAATGGGTCGGCTGTTTAAAATGGACGTAACTTCAGCAAACACTGTACGCAAGGTCTCCAAACTGACGGCAGCACCTTGATTACCAAGAACAGCGGTCATGGCCTTTCGCACACTTCTAATAAGTCTCTCCCATACCCCTGACATGTGGCTTGCTGCGCGAGGTTGGAAACGCCACTCTGGCAACACACAACTGTGCCATTCTGTTTCATGAAGATGTAGCTCTCTCTTGATGAGCTCTTCATTTAAATCTTGAACCGATCGGCGAAGTTCCTTCTCAGCACCTGTAAAATTTGTCCCGTTGTCTGACAATATTTGTTTAGGACAACCACGAACAGAAATAAAGCGACGCATGGCTTGGATAAACGTGTCCGTTTCGAATGAATTGACATCTTCAATATGAATTGCTGGGCTATTGAAGCAAGTGAATATGCCACCATACACCTTCACACAGCTACAACCACGCTTCACATAGAACGGCCCAAAGAAGTCCACACCGGTGTATGTAAACGGAGGTAAGTAAGGTACTAGTCTCTCTTTAGGAAGATCTGCCATCACTTGTTGCATAGTAGACGCCTCACGCTTGCGGCAGTTGACACATTTGCTCAGGATCTGGCGTACCAGAGATCTCGCTCTCAAGATCCAGTAGATTTGGCGGATGACGGACAGCACATGTTCACGGCCCGCGTGACCAAGCACATGGTTGTAGTAGCGGACTATTAGCACGGACACAGCATGGGCCTTTGGAAGGACCATGGGGTGCGCGGCTTCAAAGGCAATTGGTGCGCGATGAACTCTTCCTCCCACACGAATGATGTCATCGACCAGGATCGGCCTTAGATTGGCGAGTTTGCTATGACCATTAACCTGTCGGCTTTGCTTTAGAGCCAGATACTCCTCATGAAAGTGTTGGTATTGAACCAATCGGACAATTTCTTTACTTGCTCGACGAAGTTCAGCAAGAGCAAGAGTTCTTGATGTGAAGTACTCAAGACTTTCATTTCTAAGACGCTTGACAAAACGCAGCACCCACGACATCACTCTTAGCAGGTGAGACCAGGATGAATAGCGCTGCAACAGAAACTCAATCTGTGATGTGTTAGTCGTGAACATGACAATCGGGGCCTTCCGTATTTCTTCATCATCATCTTTAAGGTCTTCCACTGGTACTATGGACCATGAATGTTCCGGCTGCCACAGGAACTTGGGGCCTGACCACCAACGACATTCAGCTTGAAAATAATGAACACTAACACCTCGCGATCCATCATCAGCTGGGTTTGCAGCACCAGGAATGTGATGCCACTGTTCTGGGGAAGTTGTCTCATGGATTCGGCCACGCGATTTGCAACAAAAGTCTGAAATCGCCTCGTTCGGTTCTTGATGTATTGCAATGATGTCATCGAGTCAGACCAGAAAAAGACATTGTCTACTTGCAGATCAAGATCGATCAGGATCATCATACTCAAGCGCGCTGCCAGTACTGCAGCCTGCAGCTCTAGGCGAGGGATGGTCCACTCTCTTATGGGTGCACTTCGAGCTTTTCCCATTACAAAGGAACAATGTACCGCTCCTTGTACATCGACGAATCGTAGATAGGACACTGCGGCATAACCACGCCTGGATGCATCAGCAAAACTGTGTAGTTGTACTGTTGTCGTCGTGCCAAAGAACTGGGGCTTATAACACCTGGGAATTTCAATCTTGATAACATGGGGTAGCTCTTCCAGCCATTTCTGCCACTGTGACAAGTATTGTTCCGGGATGTCTTGATCCCAGGGAAGCTTATCTCTCCAGAGTTCTTGTAACAGAATCTTGGCTGAAAACACAAAGGGTGAAAGAAACCCTAAAGGATCGAACAGGGAACTCACAATAGAAAGTACTCCTCGCTTGGTGGATGGCTTGCATGTTTTCACTGCCTTAAACTTGAAGGTATCTGACTGTGCATCCCAGTACACGCCTAAGGCTCGCTCTAACGGTAGTTGATCTAGATCTAAGTCCAGCTTGGGGTTCGCTCTCAACTCTGGTGGGATTGATGCCAATACTTCACGACTGTTGCTTGCAAATTTGGTGAGTTGGAAGCCTCCCTCTTTCAACAAGTTGGTTAGATCTGAAACCAAATGGATGGCTTGTTTAGTACTCGACACTGACTTTAGGACGTCATCCACATAGAAATTTCTGCCGACGGTTTTGATGGCTTCGGATGAGTAGTTTTCAGCATTGTCTTGTGCTGTCATCTTTAAGGCCTTGTTGGCACAGCAGGGCGATGACTTAGCGCCAAAAATGTGCACTAACATCTTGTACTCTTCAGCAGGATCATCAATACTATCTGACCACCACAAAAATCTCACAGAATCTTTGTCACTCGGCGTCACTCTGGTCTGGTAGAACATACCTTCAATATCTGCGGAGAAGGCAACTTCTTCTTCTCGGAAACGAATCAACACGCTACTCAGGTCATTTCTGAGACTAGGTCCCTGTAAGAGCTGTTCATTCAAAGATACGCCATTGAATCTTGCTGCTGCATCGAACACTACCCTCACTTTACCAGGCTTATCAGGGTTGGTTACTGGGTGATGAGGAAGGAACCACGTGGTGTTGCTGACTGTGGCTGTTTCTTCTTTAGTTAACTTTCTTGCATATCCTTTAGTTACACAATCATCAATCACGGCTCTGTATTTAATTTCTAGCTCTGGGTCACGTTTAAAGCGTTTCCGTAAGTGCTGTAATCGTACTTCGGCCAGCCCTCTATTGAAAGGGAGCACAGGATTATCATCCTTCCACAGGAGTCCCATCTGGTAATGCCCATCTTGTTTGCAAATGGAGTTGTCAATCAACTTCAAGGCTCTACGGTCTTCCACAGACATGGGTTTGGTTTCATACTTGGCAGTGCCATAGGATTCAATCTTCCAGAATTCCTCGAGCTGGTTGTTGAAGGAAACATCCTCCCCACTGATTAGGTTGACTTGCATCTGACTGGAGGTGTGTACATTAGGGGAACCACCAAGTATACTCCAACCAATACATGACTTGATGGCAAGTGGTTCATTAGGCTTGCCCCTTTTCACATCGAGAGGTACGAAAACTTCCTGGATATTGGTACCAAGCAGGACAGAAATCTTCTTCCTTTCCACCTCAGGAAAACATACTTGCTGCAGATGCGGCCACTGTTCCACCGACCTTGTCACCTTTGTGTGCTTTAGGGGAATCGTCAGATCCTTTACAGCCCAGGCGGCCTTGACATCAATCACGTTGTCATTCAGGTTGTCCACTGAGGCAATCTTAAAGTCAACTTTCAGCCCTTCTTCTTCAGCATTAGCATTGTTAACGGTTGTAAGTGAAAGCTTACTTGACGATCCCTTAATGTTCAACAGCTTCACAAGAGAAGGGTCTATCATAGTTGTCAGAACCTGAAACCACTAGACCATAAGTCGTTATTTGGCTGCCATTCTCGCTGATCACTTTAACCGGGATGACTTGAAGCATTACCTCGCAAGAATTAACTGGGCCTTTCGCAGAACATGTTGAAATAGTACCTTGATCAGGTACTAAGTTCTGGTTGGCAACCTCATTATTCTGGTTTACCACTTCCTGGTTTGTCCTTTCTCTGGGTTCGGGGAAGTGCAACAAAGTGTGATGCATCTTGCCACAACCTTGAACTTTGCATCTTGCTGAAGATTTACAGTTCCTCGAACTTTCTTGAATAGTTTCAACTTTCCGAATATAATGAGATGCAAAGTAAAATATCTTGGGATTTTACTTAAGCCTTCACACACACAATTTTGATTAGGGGAAACTTAGAAGCTCTTAAGTCTTACTTAATAGCCAGGCGTAAAGACTACCATTGTTTCAAACAGTTCAGACGCCTGTTTATACTTACTCATGTCCTTTTGGGAAATGATTAAGAAAACCTACCTGATTCGCTAGAAGATACAAATCTGATAAGAAAACGTAAAATGTCCCAGAGCATATGTACTCACTTGAGGTTGATACTTGAATCAATACTTGGTAATTTTTGCACAAAGGAACAGAGGCGATAGTCGAAATACAACACCAAGAAAATAGGCGCTTAAAAAGAGCGTGTCTCTACTACAATAATCTAATCTTTTATTTGCTGGGTGAAAAGAAATATATGGTCGGACACTGTAATTGTAATATCACTTTGATCCAATTGTGAACACAGGTAGCTTAGTATGAAATTCACAGTTGTCAAAAAAAGCCGGAGACGGGTGATACTTTGACAGTCGCCCCGGCCACAATTCTTCTTTAAAAAAAAGTGAAGGGAATAAATAGTGCGTTTTTAACTTTCGAAACCAAGATATGAGTGCTTCGCATTTGGAATTATGTAAAAGAAAAGAAAACACAACAGAAAAGAAAGGGATCCATATTATTGTTGTTTTGAGCACTTCAAATTGATTTGCATTGCGTGTAATCTGATTCACTTTGCCACGGATAGCCGTAAAATGATTGCGGGTTGTTTTTTTTTGTTCCCTGTGCGCTTGAGATTGATGTAGTTAAAAATGTTATTGCTGAGGAAGTTAGTAAAATTTTAATTATTGTAACAAAAATTATTATTCCTTGCTGTCAAAAGAATGATTTTAAAGTAAATGCTTTATAACTCAGTTATGCGGCTCTTAGAGCCGGTCTGCCGGCCGTATGCTTAATTGGATTTAAATTTTGTTTTCGCCGATACTACGACTTAGGAGCAAACTGAATATTTGGTATAAACTAGATTGGAGAGAATCTTGAACTAGCTCTTTGAGTCATTTCACGCCATTACAATTTTGCAATTCACCATAATTTTTCTAATAAACAACCGGACGTCACGTCAAATCATTTCCCACGGTGAATATATACTTCAAGTTGAACAGATGACGAGATAGCAAAGAATGCCTTTTCAAAATTCATTTAAGTGTGACAAAGTCCTGAGGAACTTAATACAAATGGAAAAGTTTTAATATAATCTATCCATAGCAGGTGGCAACGTATTTATAAATTTCTTTTGATATTGGTTCTTTTGTGATGTATTTGCGTCTTGTGCGCGTGGCTGAAATTTGATTTCTGAAATTATTGTAAACATTGGTAGTCTGTACGCTAGGCTGTTAAGTAAGACTTAAGAGCCGCTAAGTTTACTTAAACCAAGTTTGCGCATGTGAAGGCCTAAGTAAAATCCCAAGATATTTTACTTTGTATCTTATTGTGTTCGGAAAGTTGAAACGATTCAAAGAAAGTTTCAAGTGACTGGAAAACAATCCTCAAAACCGACTTAGCGAACTTGCGGTTTCGTGAGCTTTGAGGTGGGCGAAGCCTGTCAGTCAACCTTAATTAACTGCGTGGGAAAATCAACTTAAGTACATCTTGAAGTAAAAAAAACAGCCACTTGTGTATGAACGGTGACGGTAAAAGGAGGAACGAGTTTGCTGAATGGCATGTGGCATGACTTGCGAAATCGCATAATTATGCGGAATGTAACATATGCAAAATGGCGGTAACAAATTAACTCTATTTTTTTATATATATTTTCAATTTTTTATTTCATGTTCAAAATTTCTTACACATACTCACTATGAATACTTACGGATACATACACACAACAGGAAATTATAAAGACTGCGGATAACTTTATCCGACGTCCAGCCCATGGGATTTGGAACCTTACCTACTCCTAAATTTGAATACGAAATATAAAGTGAAAAAGAAAAACATTCCTATAGCGTCTTTAATTCTTAACTCTAAAATAGATTTTAAGCACGGCATTACATTACATTAGATGGGAATAAAGTTTCCATCAATATATAGCTTGTCGGGCTCCTTCTTGTCAAATGACGCAAAAAATCCTTCTTCTTCTCCCTTTTTTAATTTTGGCCAATGCTTCTTGCGTCTTTCCTGAATTTCTCTTGGCAAATCTGAGAATACTCTCACCTCAATATCATCTTTGACTTCGAGTGCTCTCCTGAATGTACGTTGCCGGTCGGGAAATCTTAAAAATCGCGCGATAATCGGTCTGTTTACACCAGTTTTCTTCTTACCAATTCGATGCACGGGCTGAAACTCTCTGTCCCTTGTGCTATTGAGTTCTAGCTCCCTCTCTAGAAACTGATAAATAACTTTACTAGTGTCTTCTTCAGTGCCGGTCGATTCGGGGATGCCCAGGAACCGCAAATTCTCCCTTCTGTTGTATACTTCTTGATAAAGACAGCGATCGTTTGACAGCTTGATCTCTTTCTCGTTCTCACCAATCTTTCCTCGTAACGCTTGTATTTATACAAGCGGATACATACACACAATAGGAAATTATAAAGACTGCTGATAACTTTATCCGACGTGCAGCCCATGGGATTTGGAACTTTACCTACTCCTAAATTTGAATACGAAATATAAAGTGAAAAAGAAAAACATTCCTATAGCGTCTTTAATTCTTAACTCTAAAATAGATTTTAAGCACGGCATTACATTACATTAGATGGGAATAAAGTTTCCATCAATATATAGCTTGTCGGGCTCCTTCTTGTCAAATGACGCAAAAAATCCTTCTTCTTCTCCCTTTTTTAATTTTGGCCAATGCTTCTTGCGTCTTTCCTGAATTTCTCTTGGCAAATCTGAGAATACTCTCACCTCAATATCATCTTTGACTTCGAGTGCTCTCCTGAATGTACGTTGCCGGTCGGGAAATCTTAAAAATCGCGCGATAATCGGTCTGTTTACACCAGTTTTCTTCTTACCAATTCGATGCACGGGCTGAAACTCTCTGTCCCTTGTGCTATTGAGTTCTAGCTCCCTCTCTAGAAACTGATAAATAACTTTACTAGTGTCTTCTTCAGTGCCGGTCGATTCGGGGATGCCCAGGAACCGCAAATTCTCCCTTCTGTTGTATACTTCTTGATAAAGACAGCGATCGTTTGACAGCTTGATCTCTTTCTCGTTCTCACCAATCTTTTTTCGTAACGCTTGTATTTCAGTGTTTAAGTTATTGAGTCCTGCCTCCATGTCATCAGTCGCTTTATTCAATAGAGTTGTCTTGCTTTGTAACGTAATTATATCTGCTTGGACGCCGTTCAAAGCTGTTTTTAAGCGTTGCACTTTCTCGAATACCCCATCTAATTTGCCCTCCACGCTTGTAAGCCTTTCTAGAATTTGTTGCAGTTGCTGAGCAATAATTTCCGTCATGGTCAAAGTGCAGTTCTCGCCGTTACCTTCAGCGCTTGATTCGATTTCTGTGTTGCTTGCTTCGCAGATTCTCTTACCGTCGGGAGAAACAGTTTCCAAGCAACTGCTATTTCGAGTTTTTCGTTTCGTTTCGTGCTATTTCTAGTTTTTGGCGATCCTTGTTTCTCCAGCTCGAAAGATTGTGGGGTCCACACACGGTGGATTGTTTCGCAAATCATTATAATTTCAAGATATCCCGCCTTTTCTCGAGATTTTGAACCCCTGGGTGCGCGGGTATAGATTTTTTCGTTGAATCCTTGAGCAACGGAAATTGTTTGGTTGTCCCGCCAGTTTATCTTGTTTCGAATGCGCTTCATTACGTACATCTTTGAACAAAAAGCGGTTGGTTCTTTAGTTGTGCCGTTTTGGCCTTCGTCTAGTTTCTGGCCCCTTATCAGTAGAATTTATGCAAATTTTATCGTGGACTGTAAAGTTTTTTTGTGGTGACGGTACTTTGGAACATGGCCGTAACTAGAATGCTCTGTAGGGCTCAAAACGCTTTAAAGGTTCAGTTATGGCTGCTCCTCTCAATTGTACGCGTCTCTAGGAAACATGGAACTCGTGTTTGTTGGTTTAGGGTTGTCTTTGATCGGTACTGTTTTCATGAGCGTACATCAATGGCACTGGCCAGCGGGGCGACACTGGTTGGGCAATTAACGTGCGGTGGGTACGGTTGCGTAATGGCACTGGCCTGCAGTTGTTACAAGTAGTCGGGCCATTGGCACTGGCCTGGCCGATTCATACCGTACCATGATTTATGTGGTATAGAAGACGTTGGAAGCAATAATGATGTATTTATGCGGCACTGGCCGGATGTTTTATTGAGCGGGGGATAGTTAATTTTGTCTTGGTTTTAATTTCATTGTAGATTATTAAAAGTAGCTCTAAATGAAGGAGCGTCCCGGATAAATTAAAGGAATGTAAACAGGACGTTATTAAGCAGTTGTTGACCTCTAGAGCTAGCTCAGCTGCTAAAAGGTATATTTTGGAAATAAGAAAGTTCGTTTGTAGGCGTCAGGGAATCGGCGTCGCGATACAATAACCTTTTAATAGTGCGATTATAGCGATTTATCTCTCGAAGTGTTTTCAACAGTCTAATTCTGGTGCGTCTCTCGCTCTAGTTTATTCTGTAGTCAAGTGGTTACATTCGTTTGCTCCAGTCAGTAATCCTCTCGATAATGAATTCTGTCGTAATATCTTAGAGTCTGCTAAAAGAGTTAGCGGCAAGCCTGTTTCTAAGAAGACACCCCTTTCGGCAGATATCATTAAATTGATCATTGATAGTTATGCGGGTCCAGAATGTAGTTTAAAAGATCTTAGGATCGCAACCATTTGTACTTTAGGTTTTGCTGGTTTTTTGCGATACAACGAATTGTGCAACATTTTGCCTAGTCATTTAAACTTCTATGACACATTTGTGACAATTTCATCCCCCGTAACAAGACTGACGTGTACCGCGAAGGTAACATTGTTTACATTAATAGCGTTGACAGTAAATATCGTCCTCTAAATTTGGTTAAGAAATATATGAAGGCAGCCGGTGTTAGAATTGAATCGAAGCTTCCCCATTTAGACCTTTAATTGATTACAAGGAGAGTAATACGTATTCCTTACGCAGTTCGAAGTTATTTTATTCCAGGTGTAGAGAAGTATGTAAGTCCTGTATAAAAGAGTTAGGACTCGATCCGAAATGCTACGGTTTACACAGTCTTAGATCAGGCGGCATTACTTCGGTCGTTCATCATAGTGGTAATTCTATCTCGGATAGATTATTAAGAATTCACGGCCGTTGGAAAACTGATGTCGCTAAGGACATGTATGTACACGAAGATCTTCATAAGCGTCTGGAAATTACAAAGTACCTGGGGTTTTAAGTTTGTATTTTGATTTGACTTCACCTCTCGCTCACGGTTCATTTAGTAGAATTGTTAGTCGATATTGTTGTTAGCTTTCTGTTTGCGCTTAGTCCGATATCGGATGTTAAGTAGAACAGTTTGCAAGTAGTTGATTTGATTTAGAATTGTAACTCATGGTTTTGCTATCCGCCCGAGAAAATAACTCCTTCTACTCTGCTAGAGCAACCATCCTACAATCTGTCGTATTCTTGTTTCTGTGCTTTTACAGGGAGTTTAAAGTACAAAATAATTTACGTTCGGTTGAACGAAGTGAAAAGAACGTAAACATAGTTTCATGGCAGTTTACAATGCTTCTTCTAGGGTGAGATTGGACGTCAGCCTGTAAAGAAGACAAATCCAATACAAATTCGTTGATGATGTCCATCTTACCTCTTTGAGTGACTTTGTATAAACAGAGTACAATTTGTATTTCCGTCAAACAATTCGTCCTTGAGATCTAACCATAACTTATTCTAACCTAAGACAGTATGAAGGCTTTGTCTTTACAAATAACTTAGCTTGCATTTCTGAAAACTGAAAATGATAAGAAGAGAAACAGTGATTGTTCTAAAACAACATTTCTCCTAATTTTGGAGACGTAACTGAATCTTGAGCGAGTTGATTGAGGATGACCTGTTGTTATTGTTTCAAACAGTTCAGACGCCAGTTAATACTTACTCATGTCCTTTTGCGGGAAATGATTAAGAAAACCTACCTGGTTCGCTAGAAGATACGGATCTGACAAGAGAACGTAAAATGTCCCACGGCATATGACATCGCCGCATATGTACTCACTTGAGGTTGATACTTGAATCAATACTTGGTAATTCTTGCATAAAGCAACAGAGGCAATTGTTGAAATACAACACTAAGAAAAACTGCGTTAATTGGCACTTTTTTTTTCTTTTTTGTTTTGCGGAGAGCCGATATTTTCTCGCAAACGTGACGAGTCATTCAATTATACTAGAACAGTTTTTACTAAAGCTGCCCCTGTATTTTAATTTTTTAGTTGGTATGTGGTTGTAAATATTAAAATACTGAAGACATTGTTACTCATTTTTGTATTGCTCTTAGTGAAATAAAGCAGTTTGTAAGTTTCATGTAGAAGAATATTTCTCCAGTACATCAATGGCAGAAACAATATTTGATTTAGTGTCAATGTTTAACAATTTAGATTTAGACGGCTGTTTCGTTTTCAGGATTCCGAGGTTTTCGCCAGGTTTGTTTACGTATAGATCAAGTACTACGAAATTCCGTGAATTAAGAGACACAGAGTAAACAGACAGTACGCTTTCATAAATAAAAAAAATTAGATCAGCCTGAGTTTATGCCTGAAAAGTAAACGTGTTCAGTTTAATTTTTGCCTCGAGTTAATCTACGCGAAGACGAAGAAAGCGAATACGAGGACTATTTATTGAATCGAACTGAGCATTAGTGTCTAGTTTTTCGCAAATTTTGCTAAGAGTTGCTTGGAATACAACAAATCGGTCAATAAAATATAAAGCACGGTATCAATTCACACTCAAACCTGTAAAATATGCAGAAATGCCTTACCGTCTTTCGTCAATGAGATATTGGTCGTTGCTTGTAAGCTGCCGGCCTGAGTTTTTAAACTCTTTTTATATCAATCAATATAGGCAAACCGGAAGACAAATACAATTTAATCTTGAGCTAGTAGCCGTCAACTGTAAAAGGCACCCCTTGTTGCACTAATTGAAATTTTTGTAAACATTCTCTTTCAAATCGGCTTATGACAGGAAAAACCCAAAAGATGATTCGCTTGAAGGTATGGGTCTCGGATTGATTAGAATGTCAATGGTACAATTGGATTTATATACCGCACATATCACATAGTTTCATGCTGGTTTACAATGCTTCTTCTAGGGTGAGATCGGACGTCAGCCTGTAGAGAAGACAAATACAAAACAAATTTGAGATGTCTATGTTGCGTCTTTGAGTGACTATGTATAAACAAAGTACAATTTCTATTTTCGTCAAACAATTCGTCCTTGAGATCTAACCATACCTTATTCTAACCAAAGACAGTATGAAGGCTTTGTCTTTACAATTGACTTAGCTTGCATTTCTGAAAACTGATAATGATAAGAAGAGAAACAGACGTAACTGAATCTTGAGCAAGTTGATTGAGGATGATCTGTTGATAGTCTTTACACTTGAGACAAAGTAAACTTAGGAATATTTCAAGTCAAGTAATTTTTTGATACTTCAAGTAAATTTTCCGCCTTAACTCGTCACACACAAGTGACGTTCTGTTTTTACTTCAAGATGTATTTTAGTTGATGTTTCCACGCAGTTAATTAAGGTTGACTGACAGGTTTCGCCACCACAAACAACCGCAAGTTGGCTAAGTCGGTTTTAAGGATGGTTTTCAAGTCACTTGAAACTTTCTTGAATCGTTTCAACTTTCCGAATATAATGAGATGCAAAGTAAAATATCTTGGGATTTTACTTAAGCCTTCACACACACAATTTTGATTAAGGGAAACTTAGAAGCTCTTAAGTCTTACTTAACTGCCAGGCGTAAAGACTACCATTGTTTCAAACAGTTCAGACGCCTGTTTATACTTACTCATGTCCTTTTGGGAAATGATTAAGAAAACCTACCTGATTCGCTAGAAGATACGGATCTAATAAGAAAACGTAAAATGTCCCAGGGCATATGTACTCACTTGAGGTTGATACTTGAATCAATACTTGGTAATTCTTGCAGAAAGGAACAGAGGCGATAGTCGAAATACAACACCAAGAAAATAGGCGCTTAAAAAGAGCGTTTGTCTATTGTCATAATCTAATCTTTTATTTGCTGGGTGAAAAGAAATATATGGTCGAACACTGGAATTGTAAAATCACTTTGACCCAATTGTGAACACAGGTAGCTTTGTATGAAATTCAGGGTTGTCAAAAAAAGCCAGAGACGGGTGATACTTTGACAGTCGCCCCGGCCACAATTCGTCTGTAGAAAAAAGAAAGTGAAGGGAAAAAATAGGGCGTTTTTAACTTTCGAAACCAAGAATTGAGTGCTTCGCATTTCTAATTAAGTAAAAGAAAAGAAGACACAACAGAAAAAAAAAGGATCCATAGTATTGTTGTTTTGAGCACTTCAAATTGATTTGCATTGCGTGTAATCTGATTCTCTTTGCCACGGATAGCCGTAAAATAATTGCGGGTTGTTTGCTTTTGTTCCCTGTGCGCTTGAGATTGATGTAGTTAAAAATGTTATTGCTGAGGAAGTTAGTAAAATTTTAATTATTGTAAGAAACATTATTATTCCTTGATGTCAAAAGAATGATTTTAAAGTAAATGCTTTATAACTCAGTTATGCGGCTCTTAGAGCCGGTCTGCCGGCCGTATGCTTAATTGGATTTAAATTTTGTTTTCGCCGATACTACGACTTAGGAGCAAACTGAATATTTGGTATAAACTAGATTGGAGAGAATCTTGAACTAGCTCTTTGAGTCATTTCACGCCATTACAATTTTGCAATTCACCATAATTTTTCTAATAAACAACCGGACGTCACGTCAAATCATTTCCCACGGTGAATATATACTTCAAGTTGAACAGATGACGAGATAGCAAAGAATGCCTTTTCAAAATTCATTTAAGTGTGACAAAGTCCTGAGGAACTTAATACAAATGGAAAAGTTTTAATATAATCTATCCATAGCAGGTGGCAACGTATTTATAAATTCCTCTTGAAATTGGTTCTTTTGTGATGTATTTGCGTCTTGTGCGCGTGGCTGAAATTTGATTTCTGAAATTATTGTAAACATTGGTAGTCTGTACGCTAGGCTGTTAAGTAAGACTTAAGAGCCGCTAAGTTTACTTAAACCAAGTTTGCGCATGTGAAGGCCTAAGTAAAATCCCAAGATATTTTACTTTGTATCTTATTGTGTTCGGAAAGTTGAAACGATTCAAAGAAAGTTTCAAGTGACTGGAAAACCATCCTTAAAATCGACTTAGCGAACTTGCGGTTTCGTGAGCTTTGAGGTGGGCGAAGCCTGTCAGTCAACCTTAATTAACTGCGTGGGAAAATCAACTTAAGTACATCTTGAAGTTAAAAAAAAGTCACTTGTGTATGAACGGTGACGGTAAAAGGAGGAATGAGTTTGCGGAATGGCATGTGGCATGACTTGCGAAATCGCATAATTATGCGGAATGTAACATATGCAAAATGGCGCGAACAAATTAATTCTATTTTTTTGATATCTATTTTCAATTTTTTATTTCATGTTCAAAATTTCTTACACATACTCACTATAAATACTTACGGATACATACACACAATAGGAAATTATAAAGACTGCTGATAACTTTATCCGACGTCCAGCCCATGAGATTTGGAACTTTACCTACTCCTAAATTTGAATACGAAATATAAAGTGAAAAAGAAAAACATTCCTATAGCGTCTTTAATTCTTAACTCTAAAATAGATTTTAAGCACGGCATTACATTACATTAGATGGGAATAAAGTTTCCATCAATATATAGCTTGTCGGGCTCCTTCTTGTCAAATGACGCAAAAAATCCTTCTTCTTCTCCCTCTTTAATTTTGGCCATTGCTTCTTGCGTCTTTCCTGAATTTCTCTTGGCAAATCTGAGAATACTCTCACCTCAATATCATCTTTGACTTCGAGTGCTCTCCTGAATGTACGTTGCCGGTCGGGAAATCTTAAAAATCGCGCGATAATCGGTCTGTTTACACCAGTTTTCTTCTTACCAATTCGATGCACGGGCTGAAACTCTCTGTCCCTTGTGCTATTGAGTTCTAGCTCCCTCTCTAGAAACTGATAAATAACTTTACTAGTGTCTTCTTCAGTGCCGGTCGATTCGGGGATGCCCAGGAACCGCAAATTCTCCCTTCTGTTGTATACTTCTTGATAAAGACAGCGATCGTTTGACAGCTTGATCTCTTTCTCGTTCTCACCAATCTTTCCTCGTAACGCTTGTATTTATACAAGCGGATACATACACACAACAGGAAATTATAAAGACTGCTGATAACTTTATCCGACGTGCAGCCCATGGGATTTGGAACTTTACCTACTCCTAAATTTGAATACGAAATATAAAGTGAAAAAGAAAAACATTCCTATAGCGTCTTTAATTCTTAACTCTAAAATAGATTTTAAGCACGGCATTACATTACATTAGATGGGAATAAAGTTTCCATCAATATATAGCTTGTCGGGCTCCTTCTTGTCAAATGACGCAAAAAATCCTTCTTCTTCTCCCTCTTTAATTTTGGCCATTGCTTCTTGCGTCTTTCCTGAATTTCTCTTGGCAAATCTGAGAATACTCTCACCTCAATATCATCTTTGACTTCGAGTGCTCTCCTGAATGTACGTTGCCGGTCGGGAAATCTTAAAAATCGCGCGATAATCGGTCTGTTTACACCAGTTTTCTTCTTACCAATTCGATGCACGGGCTGAAACTCTCTGTCCCTTGTGCTATTGAGTTCTAGCTCCCTCTCTAGAAACTGATAAATAACTTTACTAGTGTCTTCTTCAGTGCCGGTCGATTCGGGGATGCCCAGGAACCGCAAATTCTCCCTTCTGTTGTATACTTCTTGATAAAGACAGCGATCGTTTGACAGCTTGATCTCTTTCTCGTTCTCACCAATCTTTTTTCGTAACGCTTGTATTTAAGTTATTGAGTCCTGCGTCCATGTCATCAGTCGCTTTATTCAATAGAGTTGTCTTGCTTTGTAACGTAATTATATCTGCTTGGACGCCGTTCAAAGCTGTTTTTAAGCGTTGCACTTTCTCAAATACCCCATCTAACTTGCCTTCCACGCTTGTAAGCCTTTCTAGAATTTGTTGAAGTTGCTGAGCAATAATTTCCGTCATGGTCAAAGTGCAGTTCTCGCCGTTACCTTCAGCGCTTGATTCGATTTCTGTGTTGCTTGCTTCGCAGATTCTCTTACCGTCGGGAGAAACAGTTTCCGAGCCACTGCGTAATTTCAAGATATCCCGCCTTTTCTCGAGATTTTGAATCCCTGGGTGCGCGGGTATAGATTTTTTCGTTCAATCCTTGAGCAAAGGAAATTGTTTGGTTGTCCCGCCAGTTTATCTTGTTTCGAATGCGCTTCATTACGTACATGTTTGAACAAAAAGCAGTTGGTTCTTTAGTTGTGCCGTTTTGGCCTTCGTCTAGTTTCTGGCCCCTTATCAGTAGAATTTATGCAAATTTTATCGTGGACTGTAAAGTTTTTTTTGTGGTGACGGTACTTTACAACATGGCCGTAACGAGAATGCTCTTTTGGGCTCAAAACGCTTTAAAGGTTCAGTTATGGCTGCTCCTCTCAATTGTACGCGTTTCTAGACAACATGGAACTCGTGTTTGTTGGTTTAGGGTTGTCTTTGATCGGTACTGTTTTCATGAGCGTACATCAATGGCACTGGCCAGCGGGGCGACACTGGTTGGGCAATTAACGTGCGGTGGGTACGGTTGCGTAATGGCACTGGCCTGCAGATGTCACAAGTAGTCGGGCCATTGGCACTGGCCTGGCCGATTCATACCGTACCATAATTTATGTGTTATAGAAGACGTTGGAAGCAATAATGATGTATTTATGCGGCACTGGCCGGATGTTTTATTGAGCGGGGGATAGTTAATTTTGTCTTGGTTTTAATTTCATTGTAGATTATTGAAAGTAGCCCTACGTGGAGGAGCGTCCCGGATAAATTAAAGGAATGTAAACAGGACGTTATTAAGCATTTGTTGACCTCTAGAGCTAGCTCAACAGCTAAAAGGTATATTTTGGAAATAAGAAAGTTCGTTTGTAGGCGTCAGGGAATCGGCGTCGCGATACAATTACCTTTTGATAGTGCGATTATAGCGATTTATCTCTCGAAGTGTTTTCAACAGTCTAATTCTAGTGCGTCTCTCGCTCTAGTTTATTCTGCAGTCAAATGGTTACATTCGTTTGCTCCAGTCAGTAATCCTCTCGATAATGAATTCTGTCGTAATATCTTAGAGTCTGCTAAAAGAGTTAGCGGCAAGCCAGTTTCTAAGAAGACACCCCTTTCGGCAGATATCATTAAATTGACCATTGATAGTTATGCGGGTCTACAATGTAATTTAAAAGATCTTAGGATCGCAACCATTTATACTTTAGGTTTTGCTGGTTTTTTGCGATACAACGAATTGTGCAACATTTTGCCTAGTCATTTAAACTTCTATGACACATTTATGACAATTTTCATTTTCCGTAACAAGACTGACGTGTACCGCGAAGGTAACATTGTTTACAGTAATAGCGTTGACAGTAAATATTGTCCTGTAAATTTGGTTAAAAAGTATATGAAGGCAGCCGGTGTTAGAATTGAATCGAAGCTTCCCCTATTTAGACCTTTAATTGATTACAAGGAGAGTAATACGTATTCCTTACGTAGTTCTAAGTTATTTTATTCCACGTATAGAGAAGTATTTAAGTCCTGTATAAAAGAGTTAGGACTCGATCCGAAATGCTACGGTTTACACAGTCTTAGATCAGGCGGTGTTACTTTGGTCGTCCATCATAGTGGTAACTTTATCTCGGATAGATCATTAAAAATTCACGGCCGTTGGAAAACTGATGTCGCTAAGGACATGTATGTACACGAAGATCTTCATAAGCGTCTGGAAATTACAAAGTACCTGGGGTTTTAAGTTTGTATTTTGATTTAACTTCACCTCTCGCTCACGGTTAATTTAGTAGAATTTTTAGTCGATATTGTTGTTAGCTTTCTCGCAAACGTGACGAGTTATTCAGATACACTAGAATAGTTTTTACTAAAGCTGCCCCCGTATTTTAATTTTTGAGTAGTTATGTTGTTGTAAATATTAAAATACTGAAGACATTGTTACTCATTTTTGTATTGCTCTTAGTGAAATAAAGCAGTTTGTAAATTTCATGTAGAAGAATATTTCTCCAGTACATCAATGGCAGAAACAATATTTGATTTAGTGTCAATGTTTAACAATTTAGATTTAGACGGCTGTTTCGTTTTCAGGATTCCGAGGTTTTCGCCAGGTTTGTTTACGTATAGATCAAGTACTACGAAATTCCGTGAATTAAGAGACACAGAGTAAAGAAACAGTAAGCTTTCATAAATAAAAAAAATTAGATCAGCCTGAGTTTATGCCTGAAAAGTAAACGTGTTCAGTTTAATTTTTTGCCTCGAGTAAATCTACGCGAAGACGAAGAAAGCGAATACGAGGACTATTTACTGAATCGAACTGGGCATTGGTGTCTAGTTTTTCGCAAATTTTGCTAGAAGCTGCTTGGAATACAACAAATCGGTCAATAAAATATAAAGCACGGTATCAATTCACATTCAAACCTGTAAAATATGCAGAAATGCCTTACCGTCTTTCGTCAATGAGACATTGGTCGTTGCTTGTAAGCTGCCGGCCTGAGTTTTTAAACTCTTTTTATATCAATCAATAAAAGCAAACCGGAACACAAATACAATTTAATCTTGAGCTAGTAGCCGTCAACTGTAAAATGCACCCCTTGTCGCACAAATTGAAATTTTTGTAAACATTCTCTTTCAAATCGGCTTATGACAGGAAAAACCCAAAAAATGATTCGCTTGAAGGTATGGGTCTCGGATTGATTAGGATGTCAATGGTATTGGATATATATCCCGCACATAAAACATAGTTTCATGACGGTTTACAATGCTTCTTCTAGGGTGAGATCGGACGTCAGCCTGTAGAGAAGACAAATACAAAACAAATTTGAGATGTCTATGTTGCGTCTTTGAGTAACTATGTATAAACAAAGTACAATTTCTATTTTCATCAAACAATTCGTCCTTAAGATCTAACCATACCTTATTCTAACCAAAGACAGTATGAAGGCTTTGTCTTTACAAATGACTTAGCTTGCATTTCTGAAAACTGATAATGATAAGAAGAGAAACAGACGTAACTGAATCTTGAGCGAGTTGATTGAGGATGATCTGTTGATAGTCTTTACACTTGAGACAAAGTAAACTTAAGAATATTTCAAGTCAAGTAATTTTTTGATACGTCAAGTAAATATTTCTGACTGAACGCTTCGCACACAAGTGACTGTTTTTTACTTCAAGATGTACTTTAGTTGATTTTCCCACGCAGTTAATTAAGGTTGACTGACAGGCATCGCCCACCACAAAGCTCAAGAAGTTCAACAAGTTGGCTAAGTCGGTTTTAAGGATGGTTTTCAAGTCACTTGAAACTTTCTTGAATCGTTTCAACTTTCCGAATATAATGAGATGCAAAGTAATCTTGTAATCTACTTAAGGTCGGCACACACGGAGGGACTAGTCCCTGCGACTAGTCCCCGCGACTAGTCCCGGGGACCAAGTCCCTTCGTGTGAACTACCCATTCAATTAGAAAATCTAGTCACAGGGACCAAAAATTGGTCCCTGCGACTTGTCCCACGAATTCAAACCATGTTTGAATTCGTGGGACAAGTCGCAGGGACTTGTCCCCTCAAATTATGCTTGTCCCTGCGTGTGAACTGTGCGTGGGACTTGTCCCTGCGACTAGTCCCTTCGTGTAAACTCTTCAGGGGACTAGTTGCAGGGACTAGTCGCAGGGACTAGTCCCCTCGTGTGTGCCGACCTTTAAGCCTTTACACGCACAATTTTGGTTTAAGTAAACTTAGAAGCTCTAAAGTCTTACTTAAGTACCTTAACAGCCTGGCGTAAAGACAACCGTTGTTTCAAACAGTTCAGACGCCAGTTTATGCTTACTCATGTCCTTTTGGGAAATGATTAAGAAAACCTACCTGATTCGCTAGAAGATACGGATCTGATAAGTAAACGTAAAATGTCCTAGGGCATATGTACTCACTTGAGGTTGATACCTGAATCAATACTTGGTAATTCTTGCATAAAGGAACAGAGGCGATAGTGGAAATACAACACCAAGAAAATAAACGCATAAAAAGCGCGTGTATCTAATGCCATAATCTAGTCTATTATTTGCTGGGTGAAAAGAAATATATGGTCGGACACTGGAACTGTAATATCACTTTGATCCAAGTGTAAACACAGGTATCTTTGTATGAAATTCAGGGTTGTCAAAAAAAGGCGGAGACGGGTGATACTTTGACAGTCGCCCCGGCCACAATTCTTCTGTAGAAAGAAAAAAGTGAAGGGGAAAAAAAGGGCGTTTTTAACTTTCGAAACCAAGAATTGAGTGCTTTGCATTTGGAATTCGGTGAGGGTAAAAGGCAGAATGAGTTTGCGGGATGGCCTTTTGCATGACTTGCGGAATGGCATAATTATGCAGAATGTAATACATGCAGATTGACTCAAAGAAATGAATTAACTCAAAGCGCGCCCTTTCCTTTCTGTAGTTAATAACTCTAAAGTTTATAATCTTGAAACGCGCGATTATTGATCGTGTCTGACAGCCTAACTGACAGATAATAATCGCAAGCAAGTTGTCGAACTCGGCCACAACAAAATATTGAAATCAAATTGGTCAGAATTTGACCGAGAAGTATTTCATTGTCGAGTATGAGTACTGCTCTCGGATCGAACTCTTGTGATTGCGTTACATCCTGATGTAACTGTTGACATGAAATCGGTAGGGCAGAGTTTTTTGACAGCCGTTTGTTTTTAGGTGAAACGAGAATTATAAAAGCAGGCAGTGAGAATGAATGAGTTGAATCGAAGTGACTAAAACGAATCTTTCGTGAGTTTGACCACATCCCCGCCACAAGTTCAGTACATCTCCACGGGGTTTGCTTTGAAAAAAGTATTTTACAAATGGACCCTTCAGGGGATTAAATTGCTCTTGAATCAGCTGTTATACTGAGCTCTACGAGACTCCGTTCCTAAGACTCCCGGCCTAAATCTCTTACAATCAACCCCGGAAAAATAAAATTATATTTAATCCATTTCAAACCTGCCAAATGGATTATAGTTTGCCCCATACCGCGCCGTGAAATTGACAAGGTGCTGAAGATGGCAAAATTGAAAACTCGTTTGCTCGCAGCAGAACCGGTGATTCTTTCGTGAATACCACAAACTGGGACCATCATTCGCGAACAAACTAATCCTCCTCAAGAGATTAAAAGTGTAAAGTTTAAACCAAAGCAAGCCCGGCCGCGAGAAGTGCTTAATTTTGAAATGTTTCTCCTCATAATGGCAGCCGCCGGCCGGTCAAATCAAACTCAAGAGAAATCTAATCACCTCAAGAGTTCATTTGTAAAATAATTATATCTCTGCCCCGTGGAGAGCAGTGCTCAAAGCTGAAATATTTCTTGGTCAAATCCTGACCAATTTGTTTTCAACATTTCTTTGTGACCGAGTTCGGCAATAGGCTGTAGAATAATTAACTCTTTTTAGCTGAATTAATTTCTTCGGGTCATTCTGCATATATTACATTCTGCACAATTATGCCATTCCGCAAGTCATGCCACATGCCATTCCGCAAACTCATTCCTCCTTTTACCCTCACCGTTTGGAATAATGTAAAAGAAAAGAAAACACAACAGAAAAAAAAAGGATCCATAGTATTGTTGTTTTGAGCACGTCAAATTGATTTGCATTGCGTGTAATCTGATTCACTTCCCCACGGATAGCCGTAAAATGATTGCATGTTGTTTGCTTTTGCCCCCCAGTCCCTGTGCGCTTGAGATTGATGTAGTTAAAAATGTTATTGCTGAGGAAGTTAGTAAAATTTTAATTATTGAAGGAAACATTATTATTCCTTGATGTCAAAAGAATGATTTTAAACAAACGCTTTATAACTCGGTTATGCGGCTCTTAGAGCCGGTCTGTCGGAGGTATGCTTAATTGGATTTAAAATTTGTTTTCGCCGATACCACGATTTAGGGGCAAACTGAATATTTGGTATAAACTAGATTGGAAAGAATCTTGAACTAGCTCTTTGAGTCATAGCTACAAAAAACTGAGTTAATTGGCGCATTTTTTTTTTGCGGTAAGCTGATATTTTCCCGCAAACCCGACGAGTCATTCTATTATAAAACCAGACAGTTAACGCTGGCATTTTTCTTATGTGTCCCAGAAACTTTATTTGGGAACGATGAATAGACGTAGCATGCACTTAAATCTTTGTACCAAACATGTATGTCGTATTTTTGTTCATTCTGACTAAAGTCTACGATTTTCTCACCCAAAATAGCACAAAACTGAAGTGGAAATTTTAACAGAGATTGGAAGCAAGTTATCCTGAATGGCGAGAAATGGTCTTACCAACTATTGATTTTTCAAGGGGATTAGTTCCTAAAGAAACTGTGGTGCTGCGTCGGTGGGGGAGTGAAACACGAAAATTTGGTTTATCAACGGAGTTGATAATGTAAATTGACCACCGTACAGGGATTCAATTAGCTATCGTTTCGAGCGTTAGCCCTTCGTCGGAGCGAATAGAGGAATTGTGGGTTGTGTATGGTTTATATACAGAAACATGAAAAACAGGAAGAAATTAATTGAATGAAAAGCGCTCGTTGATACCGTGGGGATTAAGAGTGCCGATTTCAAAGATCAATTTTTGCTCGAGATTTTTACGGATTTTTACGGCATGGAGTTGTTGCCATTGTCGGTCCAATGACGTCAACGGGAGTTAAATTTACTCAACCTTACTGCGCAGGCTTCAATATTCCGCAGCTCGCGCCGGTTGCTACGGACCCAACCTTTTCATTCACACCAGCCAACTTTCCTTTCCTTGCTCGGCTCAGTCCCAGCGATAAGATTCAGTGCCAAGCCTTGGCAGGACTGATATCCCACTATAACTGGACCCAGTTTTCGCTGTTAACTTCCAAAGATGACTATGGTTTGTGAATTTTTTTTTTTATTGTTTTATCCGTTTATTCTATCCTTTTGTCGCGTTTTGGTTATCGTTATTGTTATTCTCTGTGCCATATAAACCTGATTCCAAAATGGCAGCCAATTTGTTTTTGTTTTGTTTGCATGATAAGTAGCCCTCTTTGCTTCGTCAGCATGAACAAAATAAAAAAGAATATTGATTCACAGGTGAAAATGAGGCAAAGAGGACTAATTAACATGCAAACAAAAGAATAATGAATTGGCCGCCATTTTGGAATAAGGTGTATGCAAAGTTACATATTTAACCCCTTCGACAATTTCAGGATGCACATTCCGTATCATTCTGTAAGATTTATTAGTATCTACATATTTCTAGAATATTCCATAAACATGATTATTTTGTGGTTTCTAGGTATAAATGGTCTCTTGTCATTAAAAGACATTGCTAATCACAACGGATGGAAAATTACGGCCCATGAACATTTTGATCCGGTCACTGATCTCAGTACCACAGACGTGAGCGCGCAGTTGGAGGCAATTCGAGAGACACGCACGCGCATTGTTGTGTTAAATACCATGGCTCGATACACAGTGGTTATACTGACACAAGCCTCACAAAAGGGAATGTTGAAGGACTGGGTCTGGATTGTGACCGATGGCTCTACAAACACGGTAGGTAATACTTTTCTTTTCAAAGTTTCTACTCTGTTCGCGCTTCACAAAAATTTTAAAATTCGAGAACTAATTCCCCTATACACTCTTTCTTTCCGGTGTATTTTCTGGTACAGTGTTAAATAGAGAATTGATAACTGATTTGTAAACTCCTAAAATACACCAGCAACTCATGCGGCCATTTTTCAAGTTATGTGCAAAATATCCTGCACATAGGTTCAAGCCTGGTCATGAAAAACAGAGCGTTGTAATTTCCAGCGTGTTACAAGCATTGGATCAAAATAATCGACCGGAAGCAAATCCATGTCCGTCCATATGCAGCACGGGTGCGACTTTTAATATAAACCAATCAAAACGAACAGGTAACTACCTGCCTCTCAGGGGCTATGTGGTGAGAGAGCACAGGCGTCGTTCTTCCGACGGAGACCCATGGCTTTGTAACAAGCTAGTAATCTGCTGAACGTGTCATATTTCTCACTGCTTGGCCCCTTCTTCGATAGCAGCTAATTGGATTGATTCAGTAAAATGAATTATCCTTTAGGGCTGGAACCTGGTACCTGGGGACTATCCAATGCATGAATTTTGTGGAGTGATAGGCACACGTCCATCTTATGGCGCTGGTAAACTTTACTCCAGCTTCAACAAGGAATGGCAAAAGGCTACGATCGCGTCAGTGTAACTTTCAAGAAAAAGAAACCACCAATTCAAGTACATTAAAGTTTCATTGTATTGGAGTTGAGACGGTGCTCTAGACTGCTCTCACTTAATATTAAGGAGGCTCGAAAGGGTTTCTTACAGCTGATATGCATGTCAAAACAATTCAAGATTAATTTTTTTTGCTGTAAGTCACTTAAACAAATTGTAGGTTATCTTACAACAGGGTTGTTAAAGTTTCAATTGAGACAACTTCTGACGTCATGTGCGTTGCCATGGCAACCATGCCTCTCTAAAGACCTACCCCTAAAAAGTCACTTTTTTAAATTTATCTTTAAAACTAACTCGGTGACCTATATTTTTTATAAGCGTTTTTCAATGTTTGCAATATTATTCACTTTCTGTGAAAATTTTAGAAAATTCTGTAGTGTGGAAACGGAGATAATTCGAAAAATAGCCTCTTAAGGATTAAAAAACATCTACCCTACAGATTTTTTCTTAAATGCCTAAAATGCTAGATAAAGTTGAATGCTATTTGCATGAAAAATTTCAACATAGGTCACCGAGCAAATTTTTTAGATAAATTGATAATCATTTTGCACCTTTTATTTCCGGTTCGCGCGATTTCGCACAAATCATTATTTCCGGTCGCGCTCTTCAAGTTACCGCTGACCTTATTCGCGCGAGTTGCGAGACTCATACAGACTCGAAATTCTATCGGACTCCATTGTCTCTCGTCGTGTCTGCTTATCAAGGCAATTAATAGAGGAATTAACAGGCTAAAAGTATATGAAATCGAAGTAAAGAGAAAGATCTTGTCTATTGTTCGTGGAAATACCTTAATATGGAGGAAATTATTCTTCTGTTCAATGAAATTCTCGACGATTTGGTTTGGTGAGGCAAGAAGTTTCGAGACGATTCAGGGAGTGTCATAACTCCATACAGACCGTTTATTCCAAGTTTGAAATTTCTTGAAGAGTACTGAAGGCCAAACCGGAGTCTGCCAACTACTGGATTGTTGTTAACTTTACAGAGCCATTCGGAAGGTAAGTGAAATTTCCGCTGAAGGTGTCAACAACTTCTTGTCGTCGCTCAAGAACTGTTGCTTGTTGCAGGGCTTCGTTCGGTAAAGACGTTTTTCCACGATTCATAATAGTTTCAGCGCTTTGCTCGGGTGGCGGAGAAAACAGAATCCTTCTAAGTGCTTTCACATCTTCCAATGCGTCATGAGCGGAAAATTCACAATTAAACAGTGCCTTATAAACACAGCCCAATTTGTTGTTTGGCGAAGATTTCAAGGTGTTGTTCAGTTTCACAGAACAATAGTTAAATTTCATGCAGCTGGTTGGAATATCTGCAGCCTCCGTTACGGAGAAGTCTTGAGGTATCAAACACTGAGGAGCTGTGCAGGATTTATGGTATTGTACAGTGCATATCTGATCTCTCTCTCGAGTGCAAACTATTGTTATTTATACAATGCAGGCCTTTTTTGACAAGTTTTCCATTTTCACCAACTTTTTTATAGTGTGAAATGACTGATTACATTCAATTTCTGTACAGGTATATTTGTCAAGTTTTGAACTTTTTAAACTGCATGTATACTTATTTGAACATTGTAGTTGTTTGAGTTAAAATTGTTTCATATAAAATTAAGCTTACGTGAAGTTGAAGTTCCTTTTGAATGAACTCCTTGCGAAGCAATGTAATATTTACTTGTTAAAATGTAAATAAAAAAGCCGAGCTTCAGTGAAAACTGGATCCTTAAATTCATTGCTTACCGTTTTCATAACTTGTCCAACCCCTTTGCTAACACGTCAATAATTCGTGACCCGACTACATGCTACACGTACTTTCCGACTGTTTTCCTTGCCTGAGTCCTGTGTGTACATGTATTATGAAGGTTGGAACTTTTTTAAATCCTTTTATGACATTCAACACCCAATGAATCGAAAGTATTTAAAGCCATGTGTAGTGTAGTGAAATGTAGTGTTGTAAATTTTTACGTACCAAATTCTACCGTCTTGTTTGTTTGTTTTTTTCGAGCTATAAAATCGTTGATCGCGGGTTCTTGAGCATCTTCCTCAAAACGACGCTTCTTTACTGACTTTTTTGCCTGAGTCATCTTGTTGACGGAAAGTACACTGTTCTCAACGCTCTTTTTAGAAGCAAACTTCCCCTTTTTATTCCGCAAATAGCCGCATTCAGCTTCAGAAGACAGATTTACTTTTTCATTTGAGGCCGCCATTGTTGTTTACAACTCCCACCGCTCGCGCCTCGTAACTTCGCGGGAGGATCGCGCAAGAACACGCACGGGATACATGCATTTGGATCCACCCTTCGCGCGGTCAAAAAACCCTTTCGAGCCTCCTTAAGTTTAACATCGCTGTTCATTTTGAAACTCACTCCTTCATTTCCAATCAATTAACTCATTGTTTTTCTCCACAACCCACCCTACTTTTACTTCATGATGTCCAGCCGGGGGATTTTCCCTACCGCACCGACGAACAGTTCTCAAAATTGTTTAAAGAATTTGTAGCTTGATCGCCGAGAAATTGAAAAATTCCTCGGCTGTAATACATAGATTTTTAACGATTTCGTGTACAGTTGTCCTCAGGAAATATTTAAGCAATAGACCACAAGTTTCTATGGTTTATAGGCTGATAAACCACGCGGGATGTTGGAAGAACACTCGAAGAATTCGTAAATCACGAGCCGCAGGCAGGCGGAAGACGCGCGAAATTTCCATGATTTTACGGACACAATAAACCATAGCTGTTTAAACAATCAGAGCGCGCGCGATGGTTTGGTTATTATATAATAATGATTAATAAGTGAGGAACGATTGCTTAAACATTAGAACTTAAAAATGTTTCAAAAGAGAGATTGTCGCAACCGCATTACTCACGCGCCCGTATCAGCTAAACAAATAAACTGGAGTAAGGCCGATTCATCCATTCCATTGCTGATTTTCCGGTTAACTTATTATCAACTCCTGTTGAATTTTCTCTCATCTCCTCACAGACTCCAGGGGGTAAAAGTTACGATGCGGCTCTTGTTTCGGGAACTGCTTTAGATCAGATGATAAAACATGGATTCAACAGAAAGGAAGCTTCGCTGGGTTTTAATTTCGGCAGAACGGTTGCTAGCAATCCTTGGGCACCGGGAAAAATACTCATGGAATATATTAAAAATGTGAGTATTGGTCAGGCATGCAACGGCCAGTGATAATTAATGAACTCCAAAAACTCTATAATATTGGCGAATATTTCTATAAGTGTGACAAGAGAATGGAGACTTTTATCAAATTGACATGACATGAGATGAGGGACACGCGTGCGCAGTTCGTAGCGACACTTAGAAAAGTCACGCTAAAAACATGGCGGGCATAAATAGAGAGACTTGAGTGAAGAAAATTAAAGTTTTTGACATACCCCTCTAGGCTTTTGACTTTACCACCTGTATCAATCTGATCCTGTTTCTTGACATCGATAGTCGTTCTTTGACATAATAATTAGTCACTTTTCAGCTTTATCCGCCACGGTTTTGAACTTTGAAGTTGAGCTTTCTTCTTTGGTAAGAAAAGTATGGCGGAAAGTCTATTCCAGCTGAATCGCCTTCGAAAAATCTAACTTTGCAAGCTCGTGCGAGAACGAATTCCCTGGTATCAATCAAAAATATTGTTCCAAAACAATGTAGTTCACGTCCATGGAACGGTTTTTCTATCACAGTTTCGGTCCACCACGGTAATCAGCATCGAAGATGGACTTATTTCAAGTCTACTTGGATGAAGGTAAGTCTTCATAGAAACGCCATGAGTGCTGTGAACGTTTCGCAAGTTCGAAGTACCGCCGGCCATTTTGTTATATCATTCTTCTCTTTCCCAGGCATTTTACGGGTAGAAATCTTCGGTAAAAGACTGAGAATGACAACAAATCCTCGCGGCGAGATAGCGGGAAAAATAAACAGGAGGAAATCAAATTATCAATTCGCCGTGATCGTTCGAAGCACAGTACACTTTCATACGCCAAGAATGTCCGATATTTCACCTAAATAACCAAAAATCGATTTATTTATTTGTGGAATTTATTATTTTTATTTTTCGCTGTTGCAGACAACCGTAGATTACTCGACAGGGCCGCCATCTTTTTGTTTTAATTTTGAACCTCCCGCGAATTTCTATAGCAACGATCATTATTTTTTACTAGAGCATTATATTTTGCTAGATTTTCGAACATTCACAACTATTCCACAAGGCAAAGTATGAGGCTATCCCTACCAAACGTTAAACAAAATTTTGGGAAAAGGACCTTTCTTTTTACTGGCGCAAACATTTTTAAAAAACTCCCTTTAAACATTGTTAAGAGTGAAAACATTCAAACGTTCTGCCGCCGAGCAAGACAATTCTTTTTATCATAACTTTGATATTTTCATTATATTTTAGGTTTTTGTGATTTTGCATTGTATTTTTAGGCTTTTTAATGTAGTTCTTAAATTCTAAAAACTCTTTGTCTTTGGCCATCGTAGCTTAATAAGAAATAACACACAAACTGCGGTGATAAACATGACAATAGAACGCATTGTTGGAAAACAAAAATAAAACTATATGGTTTAACTTGACGTTTCGTATGTTTCGACATACATCTTCAGAAGTGACCGTTAGGAATTAAAGTAACAACTACATTTGAAATTTAAGATAAGTAACTAATTAACAATAACTTTGACAGAAGCTAAAAATAATTTGCATATAAAAGATGCAAACTAATAGAGATACAGCTTTTCGCTGCTTACATTTTCATTTAAGGTAGGTTTCAATTCTCTAATTAGTAGAGTCTCCTTTATCTTGCAATGGGTATCTGACCGACCTTTCGCCAATATCTCAAAGTGGTCCCATTTTAAGTTGTGACCAGTTGACGTGACGTGGTCTGCGATAGCAGATGCATGACAGCTACTCGTGATCGCTTTAAAATGTTCAGTTTTTCTGTCATGCAATCTGCGTTTTGTTTTTCCAATGTAGAAATCCTGGCAGTCCCAACAACTAGCTTTAATAAACAACTTTTGACATTTGGGAACGGTTAATTCTATCTTTGTAGGGAAAAAGAGACTTAATGCGATGAGCGCTTTGGAAAATAACCTTAAGATCAATGCAGCCATAAAATTTACTAATGCAGGTCTTCAGTTGTTTGGTAATAACTGTATTTGTTTTGTTAATAATTGTTATTGTATTTTTATTAGGCTTTTTAAATGTAATAGTTCATAAAATTCTTGATGTAAATTAATTTTTTAAGATACAGGCCCTCTATGGACACCAGCCTTAGAGCCGAATGGGCTACCCTGTGTAAATAAAGTTTTACTTACTCACTATCATCCAATAGCATCTCGCCAAAAAAAGAAAGTAATTGACAGCTCTCTAGAATGCTCTGAAGTGACTCCGCCCCCTTTATGTCCCTCATTTCTTGCCTTGAAGAGGATTTCCCAAACTATGTTCTGCAAAAGTCTAGTTTCGAGTTCGCCATGACCGCTGAATAAAAGCACTGAGAACGCATTTGTACACTGTTAGCCTCGACCTAAAGTAAAATATTCACAAATACCGGCGGGAAGGTGCCTGACAAGTTTGAAAATTAAACAATAGCCAGAGCTGTAAACAGGTCATCTTCTCCCTGGAAATTTGAGAATATTTTACTTTAGGTCGAGCTAGCGGTGCACAAATGCGTTCTCAGTACTTTTATTCAGCGGTCATGGTGAACTCGAAACTGGACTATTTGGAAGCTTCGAAAAATAAAATCCAGAATTATATTAAACAGTTATTTCATGCGTCAGCGTGCGTTCATCGAGATATGATGCACGCGGGAAGTTTGGAGAGCACGAAAGATTCTAGCTTCTTGAGTGCTCTCCAAACCGCCCAAGTACTTCATATCTCGATGAACTCACAGCTGACACATGAACCAAGTGTTTTATAACATTTTCAACGCGGTAGTTTTAAAGAGAAATTTCCTCTGCTGCGTCATCAGCATGCACAATAGGAAAATGAAGCACGCCCGCGCGATTGAATTGACTACACGAATTTACCTGCTATGTTATAAATCTTCATAATTATATTTTCCTGCCTCAGGTCTCTATAGATGGTTTAATGTCTCCACTGTCATTTGATCAATATGGTTCCCTGGATATGCTGAATATGATATGTTAACATGGGCAGGACTGGCTTCATTAAGGTACGTTTGAAAACGGTATTGTGTCCAGGACAGCTACATTTCACCGTAAATGTAGACATGCGAATCATGAATCACACTAATTTTTTAGGTCGAACATCATCTAAGCCTGTAACTCCATTGACGACACATCGTTACTTCTCAACATCGATTAATTTACTCAATGTTTTCTCGTGACACACTTGTAAGCTTAAAGTTGCCACTTGTCATTGTATCCGTACGTATCAACCTTCTCTTTCATCGCAGGTCGGTCGCTGGAGCTCAAAAGATGGCATAGTGATGGATCAACTGTTATTGAAAACACAACTATAAGAGTTGTTACCGTCATAGTGAGTATAGTTTTCCTAACGTAGTGACCTTCTCTTGATCTGATGGCTGATCACCGAAAGGGTTAAGGTCAGGGAATTCCTGGAGACTAAGAATGCATCTGCATGACCTCAAATTTTCCCTTACCAATTCAACCGCGAAAGGTACAAGAGAAAAGATGACCTTGTGATGTTTCTATGAACCAGGCAAAACTCAAACCTATTGCATGTAACCGGCCCAAACTGCGGGAAAATCAGCGCATATAGTTACGTCCTCATGCAGTTACGCACAACGGAGCCACCAACCTGTTCTGAAAGGCAAATTACTTGGCTCGTTCAAAATGGTAAATTAAAAGAAGAATGGACCAAAACTGGACCGTTCATACGCATAGTGAACTTCGTGTTTTTAGTTGCACTTCCCAAGGGATAACTATTCTTATACAAAATATTGTAATAACCTGTCGAAGGATTCTTTTAACTCTTTGCCAACTACTCTTTTGTAAGGTTATTCAAAACAACCTAGTAACTATTCCAGTCTTTGAAAAACGCCGATTTTCGGCGAGAAAGTGCTTTTCGGTAAACTTACATTGACACTTTTTTCCTTTCAGTCTTTCTTTGAACTGTCTTTTCGTGATATCACTTGGGTTTCGATTTATATTGTTAATGAGCTAATTCCAAAAACCTTCTAGCTAACAGCAACAGTCATTAAAACATCCTTTCAGTACAAGAGGCTCAAAGAAATCTATTCTCCGCTCAAGTTTATAAGAAATTCTTTTCTGCAGGAAAAACCATTCGTGTTTGCGAATAAGCGCTTAGCACTGGAAAGTATAGGCGCTATATAAATACTTTTATTATTTTTATTGTTATTATTATTTGTTAAGCTGTCCAAGAGTGGCAAGAAGACCGACGCGGGCTTGTGTATTGATTTACTAGACAAACTTAAGGAAGAGATGAAGTTCAGGTACACGATAGAGGAGTCACCTGGCAATGTATATGGAGCCCCGGATGTGTTCACTGGCGAATGGAGTGGAATGGTTAGATATCTCATCGACAATGTGAGTGCGATGTTGTGTTTCATTATGGCTTGTCATGATAATACATTCAGTAAGTTTCCCGTTCTAACAAACTGACGTTCACTGACTAAATAGTTCCATGTCCCTTTTAAACTAGTATTTAAGAACATTCTGGTTAATAATAATAATAATAATAATAATAATAATAATAATAATAATAATAATAATAATAATAATAAGTGGAACAGGTAATAAACTCCCCTTCCGCCGCCATTCTGTGGTGTCGTCTGGCTGCCGCCATTATCAGGAGTGGAGGGGGGGGGGGGGGGGCGGATTAACTTTGCATTACTGATCTGGGCAGTTATGCAACCGTGATGGCAATAATTGTAACTAATTTGTAACGGATTTATATACCACACATATCACATAGTCTCATAGCAGTTTACAATTCTTCTCTAGGGTGAGATCAGACGTCAGCCTGTAAAGGCACCTCGATCTGGCAGCCGCTATCGGTCCATATTTGATCTCACCCACCCATCCAGCCCACGCATGAAGACCTACGGTTTATCGTCCTTATCCGAGAAGACTAGAAAATATAACCCTTTGCAGATGTCATTACAAAGGCAGCACTTTCTCCTCAATTATTTTCAGACCCTGAGTGTTGGTTTGGCAGGGGTTTGAGACCGAAGACCTCCCGCACGGTAGAGCACCGTACTACCGTACGGCAGAGAGCTAAGCGGTCGGAAATACTACGAACGCGTCTTAGTTCTTTTTACTAGCCAGGCCTAGATTAATTTTTACAAGCCCTGGGCTTTGCACTTTTTGCTTATTGTTGCTGCTGTAGTTGTTATTACATATTTATTGATATCACAATAATACGACACTCTTAATAATATTTTTATAGGGGCGACATATACTGCAAACCTGGCCTCCTTTTTAATCGTCCAGCGGTTTCAAACTCCAGTCCAGTCGGTGGAAGATTTATCCCGTCAAACAAAGATTCAGTACGGCATCCCCGGCGGAGGGCAAACACAGACATACTTCCAGACCTCAAGCATCCCAACATACGTCACCATGTGGGAGTTCATGAAATCCAGTGGCATAATTCTAAAGAACTCCACTGAGGGAATCAACAGAGTTCGCGAAGGCAACTTTGCTTTCATATTTGACTCGGCAGTACTTGAATACCACATTTATCAGCCACCATGTAACACTCTCTATACTGTAGGTAGGTAAATAAGTTTTCTTCTGTCTTATCATATTGCGTTGACTGACTCATTTTAACTTCATCCTGATAATAATCATGAAGATGTGAGTGATCACCGCAGTTATTAGCACTACCTAGGCAGTAGTGAAAATAAAGCCAAAAAAATTTCAGGCTTTTACGGGAGTTGAACCCAGGACCTCTGCGATACCGGTGCAGCACTGTATCAACTAAGCTAACTGGGAGCTGGAAATTTTGTTGGCTCGTAATATACCCGTGAGTGACGAACAAATGACTGCGAATACCTTCATTATTTAGATATATGGCATTCATATATTCACAGTCAATACTAATCATAAAAATAACGATCAAGATGAAAACATCAAGACCTGTCTATGATAAGACAGGGGATGCAGGGTTTGTCGAAAGACGTAAGTTGCGACGTCACTGATCTGAAGTTTATATTAATCAGTTTACCGATACATAGTTACACCTTTAACTCTCAGGTATTACTAAGGCTAACCAACAAACTACGCTTACCGCATCGACATCAACAGTTTTGTCAGTTTATAAAGACCTGCACACAATTTTCCATTAATTACATTAAATTACAAAACAATACTATGATAACTTGATTTAATTTTTCATTCGCTCTCAGAGTATTTGGCAAGTTTGGTTTTGGCTTCGGTCTTCAGAAAAACTCGCCATTCACTCAACACTTCAGTGTGAATGTTCTGGCTCTCAGGCAGAAAGGTTACATGGAGACAATGAAAACTAAGTGGCTGGTTGAAACCTGCGAGAAAGATGAAGCAGACCCACGTAAGTGATGATCCGTGCACTAAAGAAATTACATAGTTAGAAAAGGTCATGCTCTGTTATGTGTATGTATATCCATTATGTATTGTTTCTTTACCTCATGATGTCATAATGACATTTTTTTGTAATTCGAAATCTACTAACGGGGTGAAATTTGACTTCCTATGCCTTTCGGAGTCACGTTGTTTACATTTCAAAAGAGATGTCATGGTAGAAAAGGCATAAAAACAAAATTTACACTCAAAAAAATATAGGCTCTTGGTTTCTGAACGCGGCTGTTAATAAGAACGAAGCCCAAGTCCAGTTAACACTGGATAGAATATCGAGAGCTCACAATATACTTGTTATTAAATAATTGTTTTTATTGTGGGTCTTCTGTACAGTATTTCATTTCGTGTACTCTTTTAATTTCAGACTCCTCCTCGTCCATTAATACATTCGGGGATGTCCTGACGTTTACTGACATGTCTGGTGTATTCTACTGTGCAATGTTTGGCATGGTCAGCAGTCTTCTCATATTACTTGTGGAGCTTCTAATCGAGGCTCATAAGGACACAAAGCAAAACAAAAAAAGAGGTTTATTGTACCGGTACTCTGACCTTTGCGCATACAATTACTCATTTTCGAGATGATTTTGTTATCAAGGTACAATGTAACTGGCAGGAGACCACAGCAATTTTTCTTTTAGGGATTCAGTAAAAGAAGTTCATACATAGATGTTGGCTTTCAGATGTCAAATTTTCTAAGACATAAGAACAATTCCATTTTTCTGAGCAAAGCAAACATTATTCCGTCAGATCTAATTCAACTTGCCTCAAAATAATACTAAAAAGCTCTTAATTATTATCATTATTATTATTATTATTATTATTATTATTTTAGGCGCGAATTGAAGCACTTAAGAGACGTGTACTTTCGTCTTGGAAAGAATATCAAGGGAAGAGTCGCCCCAGTCCTTCCTCAGTCGATCGTGCGGATGCTCTTCAGTATTTTCAAGGAAACAATGATTCAGATCCAACAACTCGCGAATATTCAACACAAGATCTTAGTGTTAAGGATTTGGAGAGGAGGCGAAGCAGCCATCTGAATGGTGTCATGAATAACGCAAAAGAAAAAGGATTTCCAACTGAGGACAAAATGATACCTGGTCACAGAAGAAATTCAGTGGTGTAACTTACACCGTGTGTCTTCTTTGAATGGTGCTTATAGCTTTCAATAGATGCTCCAGGTTGTATAAGTGGTTATGTTACTGATTGTTGGTTATCATGGTAATAAATGATTAAAAACAATATCTGTCTCCTGATGCAGTCACTTGTTTATCGATGAATTGTTTCTCACGGAATCCTTACTACTCGCCCCTCGAAATAAAGCTCGAATCAACTTCATAGGTTCAGATAGCACTAAAAAATGTATCTTCTGGTGGCAACGCGCGTAAAGTAGATTTTGTCGTAATATTACGTCAGTTGCATTTGAGTAACAAGCTCCGAAGTGTTTGCGCATTCAGGCTTTCACGGCTTTAAAGGCCTTTTTAAAGGCTTTAGATTGGGAGACGAATGCTCACAACGTTTTAAAATTTTTAACCAGAAAATGATTTTACATAGTATGATTTGAAATCCTGGTTACTTGTACCTCTATCTTTAATAAGTAGTACATGTACAATACATCTAGTATTAAAAAAAATAGTATTAGCTGTGGAAGGCCGTCCCTTAGCTAAAATAAGCCAATTACTCAATCTCCCTTCAAATTTCTAGTTTAAGTCTTTGACACTCACTTTCAGCCTAGACAAGCCTCAAAATTATAGGAAATTGTATGCGGAATTTATGTAGTATAACCTGCCCAGATAAACATACTTCATGTGTAAAAGAAAATGCAACCTAATTGACAAGGTAAACTACTACCGTAACCCAATTTTTTCCTTTAATATTAACACTCTTTAATCAATAAAGAAACCAGAAAAATCGGTCATACAGTATATGATGTTGTTTATTATACTCCATATGCTTTTTGGGGACTGATAGTGAATGGTGCCCACTCCTTGCGCTATCGCTAGAGTACTCAGCAGTTGCGTGCTGTAAGCAAAAGCCAGTTAATTTTTGAAAACAATCATTTAATAAAGCTTTAATAAAGACTTTTATTCTACCTCAGCAAGCCATCCATTGTTAATGATTTTCAGCTGATAATTACGATTGCGGTAAACATTTTATGGGACTCCCTACAGCGTTGAAAGGAAAAGGTTTTATTGCTCTTTGTTAATAGCTCCTTTATTCGTTACGGCTCACTGTGACTGACACAATATTAGAAGAACAGGGCTTGATTTGAATGTTTAAAAAAAAAAAAGGAATATTTTGGTGCAGCACTCAATTTTCGCATTCTGGTTTTGACCGGCAAAGTACGTTTCACTAAACAGCTCGGTGAAGAATGAAAATTGCAGTTCTTTTGTTTCTAGCTATCATTTCAGATGTCTCATTCGATGGTTTCTTTCGGCCTACATTGGCGCTGAAAGTTGGTAAGTTCAAACCGTTATCGTAGAAAGCCGGACGGTGAGAGAGTGTAAGGTCTGTGAGAAATCTTTCTTTCCAGTACCTAATTAATACATAGGGGTTCGTAGAATTCGTTAATTTGATCGTTTATTACCTAAAATCGCGTTTTAATTTTCCTTTTGTCAAAGAGTCGTCTGAAGCCATCGGATTTACCAGCTAAAACAAGCTGTTGAATCTTGTTCATTTCCCCAGTGTTGTCAAATGCCACGTTTTCCACGATCATGTCACTCATTAATGTTGCAATCAGCTCATGGTTTGTGCACCCACATCGCATCATGCATGCTCATAACTGCATAACCCATGGTACGAGCGTGCTTATCACAGTACCTTACCGTTGTTTATTTGAAGGAGCCATGTTTGAAGATCAAAGATTAATAGCTTCATTCCTTGTAGCCATTGATGACATAAACAGGGACCCCAACGTTCTCCCAGGAGTTAAGCTCCATGCCATCTTCAACGTAACTAAACCAAGGGAGCCCTTTGATAATTTAAAAGCAGGTATCGTCTCATTTATGATTAATTTCCATGCTATTTTTGGATGGAACTTTCAATACTAAATATTACGATTACGTACATTGCTTAATACTAGCTTTGCGTGTTTGAAATTGCGCAGCATGTTCAATAACGTTTAATTTTCTTGAATTGTTTCCCTATTATGACTTAGATAATCTCACGCACCGTAAGTGGTTTGATAAGAGTTAAAGGGAAATAATTGACATATTGCCTCATCCTGGACAAATACCCGACTTCGTTCTCTATTATTCCCACCTCAACTGCACCATCTCAATCACCCGCTGAGGATGAAGCTACAAAACCGGATGACACCTAAAGTTGGTTTATCAACGGAGTTAATAATGTAAATTGACCACCGTACAGGGATTAAAAAAACTGACGTTTTGAGCGTTAGCCCTTTGTGTTGTGGGCTGCGTATGGTTTATATACAGAAAATGGAGCTACGCTATTGGTGGTAACATGGTAACGCGAAAAACAGGAATTTACATTTACGTTATCAACTCCGTTGATAAACCAAATTTTCGTATTTAACTCCCATATTACGCAGAACCACAGTTTCTTCAGAAACTAAACCCCTTTATTCATTTGATGACACCTGAGTCCATCCTTCTATTGTTTATTTACAGCTCAGTATCTTATTCATCAAGGTGTCGTGGCTATCGTTGGTCCTGCCATGTCCTCAGACGTGAAGTTCACCTAGCCATACTTTGCAGGTTTCCATATTCCTCAGTTTGCTCCAGTGGCAACCGACCCAACCTTCTCCTCCATGCCAGCTAACTTCCCCTACCTTCTGGGCATGAGCCCTAGTGACACGGTGCAGTGCCAAGCTTTGGCGGGAATTATTGAACACTTCAACTGGACTCAGTTTGCTCTGCTCATGTCAAAGGATGACTACGGTGCGTCTTTATTTCGAAGACCAAATACGTATCTTTTGCACATATTTACTCTTCAGATAAGTTTTATGTGTAGAGTCCCATTGTGGAATATCAATATCTGATCCAGCGGGGGGGGGTGGGGGGGGGGGGGGGGAGTTGGAAAAATTAGTCAGGGAGGCCACGTTGATATTCCTTCTTCAATGATTAATCTCACGGGAATCAATGGTGTGTTAGCCTTGAAGGATGAAGCATACAAGCGAGGCTGGCTAGTTGTGGCACACGAACACTTTGAGCCCGTCCCAGATCCCTCTAAACTTGACATAACCAAACAACTGAAATGGATCAGACAAACAGGCACTAGAATTGTTGTTTTGAATTGCTACAAGAAGTACCAAAGGCGGTAAGAAGATTAGCTAGAAATTCAGTGATAGACCAATGGATAGAGTTCTTAGTCATATAAAAACACTTTATAGAAGATTAGGTAAATTATGATGTGTTTTATTAAATGGGCGATTTCATATTGACTCCATGCTCGAGAGAGGAGGCTGGAGGCTGGAGACCTGGGCATGACGAAAGATGGGTGTGGATCGTAACAGACGCACAAACTGAACAGGTAAAGCAAGACATAGTGTTTTTGGTTGTTTAGTAGAAAGCAAACATTCCAGTTTGGTAAACACTTTGCAAACAAAACATGTTTGTTTGTTTGGTTTTTTTTTTTTTTTCAAAAGTAGCGTCCTTACCACGCAGGAATTGCCAATACACGTGATATCAATATTTTTGTTAGGACTGGCAAATACTCGATGATGACTTCATCGTGAATCAGTTTTATGGAATTATTGGAACTCGACTGGCATTTGGTGAGGGTTCCCGCTACAAGAAAGTTTCAAAACACTGGAGAAGCTGCCAGCATGGAGAACTTGACGTATGTTATTAACCATAAAATACTGCAGCGAAGTTTTTAAGTAAGGGAAGTGTGGTCACAATAAAAATAAAACTTAGCAAGGTAGAACTTCATTTCCCCCCACAAAAAGTACAAAAAGTCTCTTTTTATTAGTTCCGTCCTTATGAATGTCTTTCCAATTGTACTGATAATTTATCCTTTAATTAATTGTAAGTCTGGCCCGCCTCAGAGAGATTAGCCCTAGCTACCTGCGGGCCACCCAATCTTTTTTTCTTGTGTGTGCTTTGAAAATAAAATTTTGAAATTGAAATTTGAAATTGACAATAGAAAGAACAGGGTATCTGAGATATCGAACATCACTAGATTGATAATAGGGGGTTAGTTTCTAAAGAAACTATGGTGTTGCGTCGGTGGGGGAGTGAAACACGAAAAGTTGGTTTATCAAAGGAGGTGATAAATGTAAATTGACCACCGCAGAGATATTCAAAAAGCTGACGTTTCGAGCGTTAGCCCTTCGTCAGAGCGAGTCGAGGAATTGTGGGTTGTGTATGGTTCATTTTCAGGAGAGGTCCTCTATTGGTGGTAACGTGCATGGTAACGTGAAAGACAGGAATAAATTAATTGCATAAAAAGCGTCCGTTGATATACTGTGGGGATTAACCGTTAGGGTGCCGATCGATTTGAACGATGAATTTAGTACCTCGATGTACGGAAAGGCCGCAGATCCACATGTGTTGTTTGGAATAGCTAGGGAGATCAAAATGCCGGGCGACTGGTTTGGATGCGTTTTTGTCATCTTTCTCAATATTGTGTTTATTTTACACCACAAATAGCATTATTATGATTAAAACAAAAACCGATACATAACACCACGTAGCCGGTTCTCAGAATCGGTCCCCTAGTCGTCTTCCTGTTTCGCCGATGTATAACTAGATTAGGACTTGTTGGTGACATCGTGTTAATCATAAGAGAAATTAATAATTTGAGGCCTAACATGTACAGATCAAAAGAATACGGGATATGAAGCTCCTTAAATGCGTAGAGGGCCTGACTGAGAGAGATATGCCTTGCACAAACATTTTTCACACTATAGCTTAACATGAAGTTAATTGCTATAAAGCCAACTTGTCAACTCATGTAATGTGAGGTCAACTCTGATCCCAGATCTGCATTACGGTACCGGCACTCAAAAATACAACCTGCTCATTTAACTCATTTAAATTTTTCGTAGAAAATGAAGGTTGTTAGCAATACTTCAGTAAGATAATAGCATGAATACTTCATCCTGTTTCATCCACCAGGTGGTTCCTGGGAAGTTTTACGATGCAGTCCTCGCTTTGGCGTCAGCACTTCACCTAATGATATTAGATGGATATGACGTCAGAGGACAGAAGCTTGGATTTGACTTTGACGAGGCTCCTGTTACAGCATGGAGAGATGGAGAACAACTTATGAAGTACGTAAAGAAGGCAAAGCAATCAGTTTTTGTTTGTTTTCATTCAATTTTCTTTTTCTTTGGTTGTATTTTAAGGCACTGTTACACTGTGCAATGTTTCGTGCAACTCGTGTCGCAACGCCATTGCCAGACAATTTGCACGAAACATTGTACCAAGTGTAACATACCCTGCAGAAAGTAGAATCGAGTTCTACTTTCTGCAACGGTTCGTGCAACTTGTGTCGCAACGATTTGGCCTTTGCAGGGTATGTTATACTTGGTACACTGTTTCGTGCAACTTGTCTCGCAATATCGGTACGACGCAAGTTGCAGGAAACATTGCACAGTGTAAGAGCGCCTTTAAGGAAGACATGTGGTTACTTTTATGCTGTCGTCGAAGTACGTAAAGAAGGCAAAGCAATCAGTTTTTGTTTGTTTTCATTCAATTTTCTTTTTCTTTGGTTGTATTTTAAGGCACTGTTACACTGTGCAATGTTTCGTGCAACTCGTGTCGCAACGCCATTGCCAGACAATTTGCACGAAACATTGTACCAAGTGTAACATACCCTGCAGAAAGTAGAATCGAGTTCTACTTTCTGCAACGGTTCGTGCAACTTGTGTCGCAACGATTTGGCCTTTGCAGGGTATGTTATACTTGGTACACTGTTTCGTGCAACTTGTCTCGCAATGGCGGTACGACGCAAGTTACAGGAAACATTGCACAGTGTAAGAGCGCCTTTAAATGAAGACATGTGGTTACTTTTATGCTGTCGTGAAATAGGGTTTGTTTTCGACTCAAACTGCGTGGTTACTACATGATTCCATTCATAAAATTAGCAACACATCTAAAGGAAACCAAGAAGAACAAATCATGACAAAAACTGAGGGGTTTAAATTTACAGAAAGGATGAAGAGAAAATCCTGTTTCTCGCATTCCTCGATACAAAACACCTTAGAAACCCAGTGTAGGTAAAACTGAGGAACGGGACTGGTATAAACAGAGAGACTCACTATAACAATTCTTTCAGTTTTTTTTATGAAGAAAACAAAATTAAATTTCTGTGACGACTCCAAATAGTCCTCCTGCTTTTACAAGCCAGCCTTGAACGATGCATTGTACCACTTTTTCTCCAATAGATCAATACAAGTGGTATTATGAATGACTTGAAATTCAATCAAGATGGGCCGCCAAAATTTCAGGAGTATGACATAGTCAGTTTGGGAAGGACGGGTTTTGTCCAGGTAAGCGATTGCAGAAATGATCTTTTACAATTAAAGTACGAATATTTGGAGCGATCTTGACAACAGGCAGTAAACAAAATGCTATAGTCTTTGAGAGTAAATTATTTTCCATATTTCCATGGAAAACACTTTACTGGTTATATATCCTAATTCGCGCGCTCTCTTTCTTCGAGGTTGGGAAATGGAGTCCCAGGAAAGGGATAGAAAAGTTTCCTGACAAACCAGTTTTATGGCTTTCGCAGTCACTACAGACCCCACCTGACAGAGCAAGCACAGTAGAAAACACCACCATTCGCGTTGTAACTGTTATAGTAAGTGACACAATACTGTACCTTTTGTATCCGTTACACAGATTATTTTTTCAGAACATTGCCTTTTTTTCTTTCAAAATTTTTGAAGGTATCTATCAACAGCTAATGTTTAGGGAAGGAGAATTAGTTTGAGGGAAGGCACTGTTATTTTCAAACTGATATCAGTATGCTAACCCACGTTTTCTGCTCTTACTGTTTACTTAGTTTTTCCACGAAATAAATATTTGCTACACTAAAGCAAATATTTGATTCAATGAAAGGATCACTGCCGCTGTTTAATGTTAGTCACTCACTCAGTTAGTCAGCCATGAAGCATGTCTTTCCGTCAGTCAGTCATTCAGTCTGTCAGCGACTCAATTCCTGTGGAGCATAGAACATGTTTGGTTTGTAAGACTAATGCCATAGAAGATAAAAAGCATTTCTTGATGTGTTGCTAAGGGTACCATGATACCCGACGAGATTTCCAATCCACCATTGAGAGAGTGGACAATTGCTTTGAGGTCCTAAATGATCACGACAAGATTAAATATGTACTGAACGCTGAGGATCAAAATACATGTTAGATTATAGGGGAATATATCTACTTATTGCTTCAAAAAGAAACTGAGAGATTCTCAACTCGTGCTGTAATTAAATGATAAAATAGTTTATTATTGTGAATTGTAAAATTAACACTGGTTTTTTTTTTGTTATTTTAAGTCGTTAAAATTTTAAACTTTTTATTGTAAAAGGACCATCAATACCTCCCTTGTGAGAGTACGGCACAATAAAATTATACTGTTACTGTTAGTCTGTTCGGTCGGTCAGTCAGTCAGTCAGTCAGTCAGTTAATCAATTATTTTGTCAGTCTTTGAGTCAGTCAGTTAGTCGCTATAGTTGTTACACAGTTACTGGACAATCAGCCAGTCAGACAGTCAGCCTGTCAGTCATTCAGTCAGTAGTTAATCAGTCATTTTGTCAGTCACTGAGTCGCTCTGACTATTATACCGTTTCTGGCCAGTCATTCAATCAGTCAGTTAAGGTAAGGTTTAGTTTCTAGAGAAACCGGTGATTCTGTTAACGCTCGAAACGCCAGCTTTTGAATCTCCTTACGGTGGCCAATTTACCTTATCAAATCTGTTTATAAAACCATATTGGTAGTCAGTCAGTCAGTCAGTTTCTTTGAGAGTTAATCCATAATCTATTCGGCTAGAATCAGCAAGCAATTTTGTCTGGCCGGCATTCAGTTAGTCAGTCAATCAATCTGTCAGCCATTTCCTCAGTCAGCTGGTTAGTTAGTTAATTATTCAACCAGTTAGTTAGTCAGTTAGCTAACTAGCCAGTCACTTAGTCCTTCAGTCTGCAAATTAATCATTCATTCATTCCTTCCGCTACTAAGGTTAGCGAGTGTTTCCTATCCAGCAAATTTGAAAGCATGGAAGGATATCAATAACTAACATATATTCTTGGGAAGGATTTCCTTTGTGTTCACCAATAATTTGTGCTTCCAGGAACCACCTTTTGTTGACAGAGAAATCACTAAAACTGGGAAGATAGTTTACAAAGGTTTGCGTATTGAGTTGTTCAATCGACTGCAGGATGACATGAAGTTCAAGTATACAATCGAAGTTGTACCAAAAAGCACGTATGGAACACTGGATTTATTCAACAAAAGATGGAGTGGAATGATTGAATATTTAGTGGAAAGGGTAGGATTTTGTCTGTGTTGCTACTTAGGGACCTATATCTGAGGGCAATCCGCTCCATTGTACTTACTTATTCATAGTTTTCCTTATGTTTTCGTTAATTTGTTTCTTTCTTAAAGTCTTTTTTTTTTTCGAATAAATGTTAAGTTTAAAGTAAATACTTCATTAGCTCTTTGAGACAAACAAATCCTTTTTTCTCAGCAATTCATGCATGCATTCATTATTCTACATCACCATACCTAAATTACATCCACTCTGCCAAGCCATGGGCAAAAGAGCTTTCATAAAGACGCACTAAGTTAGCGTGAAGTTGTAGTTGAAACCTTGCTCTTAATAGAAAGCTGATCTTGCCGTTGGACCGCTGACCGTGAGTTCGCATCGTCAAACTGCCGTGGATTTCACCCAGCCCTTCATGCAACTCGGGCTGTCCATTCTTATTGAAAACACTGTCAACGTGGACTACAAGGTGCTGTTTTTTTTGTGAAACCGTTCAACACTGATCTATGGTTAGCCATCGTTGTTGGTACCATTTTGAGTCCACGAGGATACCACGGGAGGATTGCACAATCACGTGGTCATACGGAAGTCATGGAAGATCACTGGAGTACCCGGGACTGCTTGCGTTTCTTTGAGTCCACGTGGTCATCATTTTCGTACGCTGTTGGTCAAGGTGCTGATATAGCACATCCAGAGTCCACATCCGGGATGTTTGTTGTTGCATTCTGGTGGTTTGCCATGCTGATAACAAGTAAGTTATACCGTTACTGAATACCAGCAAAGTAAGCAAATTTTACAACTTGATTCTGTGTTTTACATGTTATGAAGTTTAGAAAACCAACATTACACTCTCATTTGGAGAGAGGTCAGCCAAGAGATAAGCTAATAACTGGGCTTTTAAGCTTGCAAGTACCACTAACATAATTCACAGTTACAAAATACAGATCACTTAATTTCCACTTTAACAATTTTAGCAGACGATCTGTCCCTTTAGTTTTGAATCAACCTTTTGTCTTCCCTATTAAAAGTACTTTCACTGAGCGAGATGAAAATTTTCAACTTTTCGGTCAACGATCTAACAGCTGTGCGCTGGTTTTAAATAACCAGTGTATTTCTACCTTTTTGCTTCATTAAGGTGCCTCTTACAACGCTAACTTAGCCAGTTTCTTCATCACAGACGTTTTTGAGACTCCACTCAATAACCTTGATGATCTAGCAACACAGACCATCATAAAGTACGGCTGCGTTAAAAACAGTCACACAATGGCATTTTTTTCAAATGTCACGCGTTCCAACGTACGTAAAGATGTGGGCATTTATGCAGCGTCACAACACACTTGTAGAAAACGTGACGGAAGGAATCAGAAGAGCGAGACAAGGCGGTTACGCATTTATAAGTGATTCAGAGGTGCTGGAATTCTACACCAAACAAAGACCTTGTAACAAGTTAACTACCATTGGAAGGTGAGTCGGCGTGGCAATTAATGTGCATTATGAGCATTGAACAGAAACTAACACAAATCATTTTATTCTTCACGAAGTATAGTTTTACACTGGCAGGAGAAACACATCTAATATTAGTGTCAAGTGACTATAATAATAATAATAATAATAATAATAATAACAATAATAATAATAATACTAATAATCATGATGATGATGATGATGATGATGATGATGATCGACAAGAAAACAAACGAATGCCACCTTGTTGATGTCGCTTGCCCTGTTGATAGCCGGATTTGTCCGAAGGAGCATGAGAAAGTGGAGAAATATACTGACCTGGCCTTTGAGGTAAAGTGACTTTAGCGATTGCGTAAGGTTAGAAACACCCATATTGTAGGTAGTAACCTACCAGCACGGACAGAGTTACTGTTCTTCTCTTTGAATCACATCGAATGGTTACTGTTAGTACTTCTTGTGACAGCAACGTAAGATTTTCAAGTAAACCACACTTCGTAAATGGTTTGAACCCAGAAGTCATGTCACAAGTGAAGTACGATCGTCTGGGTGGATGCAGTCCTGGGACTGATACGTCAGTCAATGTCATCACAAACAGTGCTTCTCAGGACTACACTTACCCTGGCGATCGTACTTCACTTAGTTATAAACCACACTTCTTCATCTAAAACGCGAAACCGCGAACAACAAAAACGATTCTCAGCTCCACTTAAATAAAATAAGCTCAAAAACCAAACATACCGATACTGGGTAACTTTGTTCCATTTTACAGGGTCTTTGGAAAGTTTGGTTACGGCTTCAGACTTCCAAAGAACTCTCCATACACACAGGTGTGAGCCAAAGGTGGCTTCAGGGAGTGTGCGAGATGCCCGCTATACAAGAGTCAGGTATGCAACCAGGGACCAGGGATCATACTTAAAGGCCTTATTCAGGGTCACGAGTTTGTTCTTGCCAATATTTATGCACCAAATACAATTAATGATCAATGTATTTTCTTTAATGGAAATTCAAACTCATCTTGATGATCTGGAAATAGAAACAAATTGTGAGATAGTTATTGGGGGAGATTTTAATGTGATTCTCGACACTAGTATGGATGGGGTTGGTGGTAAACCTTAACTAAAAGAATCATGCAAAAAGATCGAAAATTTGTGTTCTTCTTTTGACTTGATCGATATATGGAGGATAAGAAATCCAGAAGTTCAACGTTTTACGTGGAGACAGAAGAACCCAATAATACAACGTCGTTTAGATTTTTGGTTAATTACTAGCAGTATACAAGAAGACATAGAAAATGTAGATATCATTCCTGCAATAAGAACAGATCATTCGGCTATGACGATGGATATAAACGGGATTGAGCAAGCAGTGAGGGGTCCATCCTTTTGGAAATTTAACTCCAGTCTCTTAGAGGGTGATGAATACATTGCATTGATATTTGAAAAATATGAAAAATGGCAGGAAGAAGGCAGTGTTTTTCAAGACCCAAGGGTCCTCTGGGACTTTATTAAATACAAAATTCGATACGAAACTATTACTTTTAGTAAAAGGAAGGCAAGAAAAAGAAGGGAAAAATTGTCAGCTTTAGAGAAAGATATTAAAGAATGTGCCTCCAAATGTGATGAGGACCCCACCCCTGAAAATTTCAATGATTTGGAAGTTTTACAATCAGAATATAATCGGCAATATGAATACATTACTCAGGGAGCAATTATAAGATCAAGAGTTAACTGGTACGAACTTGGAGAAAAAAATAACAAGTATTTTTTGAATCTAGAAAACTCCAAAAAGAAAAAGAGTAGCATCAGAAAGTTAGTTACGACAGATGACAAATGTACAACTGAGCCGAAACAAATAATGATAGAAATTCACAACTTCTATGCAAATCTTTATGACAAGGACTCTGGAAGCATTCCGAGTGATGAATTCCTAAAAGGTATAAACTCTAAAATGTTGACAGACGAACAACGAGAAAGACTAGATACCAAAATAACCGTAACTGAATATTTTGAAGCATTGAAGTCCTTTGAGAAAAACAAAACGCCTGGCAATGATGGATTGACTGTTGAATTTTATCTCGCTTTTTGGGATCTTGTGGGAGAATGCCTTGTAGATGCCTTGACTTTTGCTCAAGAACAAGGACAACTTTCTACTTCTCAGAAACAAGCTATGATTACTTTGTTAGAAAAGAAAGACAAAGATAGAAGGTTTATTAAAAATTGGAGACCGATTTCATTGATTAATGTTGATGTGAAGATTGCATCAAAAGCAATCGCAAGAAGATTAGAATCAATCCTGCCAGAACTCATTCATCCCAGTCAAAATGGTTTCATTAAGGGTAGATCTATCCTAGACGCAGTACGCACGATTGATGATATACTTGAATTTGCTAAAGTTACGGAATGTTGTGGTATT
>JAEMWC010000049.1:1490000-1507500 GCA_016490735.1 Pachyseris speciosa | reverse complement strand
CAACTTATTCCAATAAGGAGGCCAATTTATAAAATAATTTTTGAAGTAAAAATAAGGCAAAGAGGGCTGATTAACATGCAAACAAAGAATAATAAATTGGCCGCCATTTTAAAACAAGGTGTATACTATTATTAATAAACCAATACGTTATAAATTACAGGCTCCAAGCGTTCTACAAGGAATAAAAAAAAACAGGCTTGTAAGATCTTGGAGAGGCAAGCGAGGAAAATCTCCGAGTCATCGAAGCTATAACTTGGATTCTGCTACTCGGTGGGGCATCGCTTTAGAACAGCTTAGAAGTCTCCTACCTACCAAGAGAACGGAGGAAACGTCACAACAAGGAAGTAACGAAACCGAGAAAAATGGGGCCTGAAATGGACAACACTCTGAGGCAGAATGCGGCAAAATTGACAATAGAAACGAAGCTGATGATCATCATTTCAGCAAGCCTACCACTTATATCTAACTCTTTTGCCTACAAGTAAAAAACAAGTGACAAGACTCACAAATAAAGGTAAATTTGTCTCAAGACAAAGATCTGGGTAATCCACTGGGAATTTGAACGCATGACCTTCCTGACTACGAACATTTCGAATGCTCTATCACTTGGGTAAGAGAAACGGGGTAAATCAACTAGGAATAAGACTGATCGTGGGTTTGATTCCCGTTCGGAGAATCAGGACTTTCCCAGCAATTTGATTTGAAACAAGTCAAAGTAACATGCTTATAAACTAGTAACGACACTGTTTTTTGGTCTTTCCAATTAAAGCCTGGTTTCCATACGATCGCAGACGATCGCGGATCGCAGATCACAGATCGCAGACGATCGCAAAGAGAGTTGTTTCCATATAATCGCAGACGATCGCAAACGATCGCAAAGCCGACTCTAGCCATACAAATTGGTCAGCGGAAATGTCAAATGTACACGCGCGTTGTCGGAATTACAGATATTATGGGATAAGTTTCGATCGCAGATCGCAGAACTTTGGTTTCCATATGATCGCAGGATCGCAGTTGATCGCAGACGATCGCGGACGATCGCAGAAGATTGAACATGGTTCTATCTTCTGCGATCGTCTGCGATCGTGATCGCAGGATAGCAGACGATCGCAGAAGTGTGTTTCCATATGATCACAGACGATCGCAGAACTTTTTGCGATCTACGACCCTCGATCTGCGATCCGCAATCGTCTGCGATCATACGGAAACCAGCCTTAACCCTTTGCGGCCGAGAGGGGTCGTATACGACCCCACAATAGACCGATGCCTTAAAAATCTACAACGCTCTCAAATCCCGAACTATGGTTGAAATAAACCATTTTTTTTTTGCCAAATGATCATTTGTTTGGACTTTATTATCCCGTAAACTGAAAAAAAATCCCAATTTTCACTTAATATGACTGTTTATTCTCTTTGAAAACCAAAATCGCCCTCGGACAACACCAAAATTCACGCAATTTGGTCTTGAAGTTTTCAAGATAAAAATACCTATTGAAGTTAAAAGTTTACATTGGCAGCAAACTTTGACTCCACCTCTTGCAATCTGTTCCACATTTACCTTTTACCCCCCGCCCCCTCTCCCCCCTTTAGCCCGACCCCGATAACGCTGCTGGATTTCAGTTGCTCTCACAGTCTGTAATTTTCACGTTTGTGACCCAAAGGAATTCTGGGATTTTCTTACCTAAGAACAGCATGGAAGTCTGCCAATTTCCATTTCACATATATTTTAGAACCGTGTAGAGCCACCCGGTCCTGCTGGCAAAACATTGCACCGATTGCATTATTTACAAGTCAAAACTCGCCAAAATTGTTATGCCAGGTCCTGGAATCCACTCACAAAACGGTGAAAGCGTGAATGGCCATTACTCGCTCGCATACTTTCGGCGCCCAACTTCGTGTGAAATTTCTTCTCACCTCCGTTTTCTTTCAAAGGATTGCCTTTACCCATCAACCCAGCTTTATGATGCCAGGCAGGGGGCTTCTGAGGTGGAAAATGGCTCCAAAAACACACTTATAAATCAAATAAGCAACGAATTGTAGCTGCAGTGTTCGTTTAGAAATAAACGACAGCTAGCGTGACAAGCGTGACAACAAAGATAGAGCCTTCGGTGTTGAGGCCCAGCGAAATCGCCGTGATAACCCCTTATATGGAGTAACCAGGTCGATTTGACCCTCCGAAAATTGCAAAAAAGACGTACAAAACGTCCGTCCGAAAAGGGTAAAAGGAAGGTTTTCACGGCTCGGAGCATGTGCAAACTTCAACCTTAACCCATTCGATTCTATTGTTTATAAAACAATCGGAAGCGTGCAGATGATTCTCGCGGTTAGTTTGCCTTTGATAATTTCCCGGCCAGTGGCGAAAACATTACAATAAACGTGAGATTGTTCATGTAGAATTCATGTTGAATGTTCCGATGCATCAAGTACACTTTAGTTTTCGCATTAACCACATGTATCTCAATAATCACAGACTGTAATTTTGTGCAAGCAAAAAGCTTAAGCAGCATCAGTAGTCTACTGGTAGCCATACGGTGGGTAGCAGAATGACTGATGCCCATATTCCATGGAAGATGTCAATGGATTTACACAGAAAACGGTTAAGGTTAGGGTTATTTGGTAATGTGTATCGAATTTATTCGACAGGAAGGTTTTATTCCGGACCGGACACACAGTCAAGTTTATGTGCTCGCACCTTCGCATCTAATATGGAATTGAGTAGGCTCCGTTATAGCTTGCACATGCGCCAAACCGTGAAACTATCCCTTTATAACCATTCAATATCAGTCCTGGTATGTATGCCCTATAATTGAAAGGTCGTGACTAGAATAGATACTTCATAGTCAGCTCACACACTTACTAAAGTTTTACTAAAGGCCTGTTTAAATGTCTCGGGTACCCTAGACAAACCTCCTCCCCGAGACAACTTTACCGAGCGTTTATATGAGAATGGCGTGACCGAGACAACGGTTGACTTTTACAAATCCTCGTTTGCTCTTCTATCCTTGTATTGGTCGCTCTTCAATTGAATATCGTCAATAATGATTGAAAATTTCCTTTCTTGGTTCAGTTTTGCTTCGATACTTAATCTTTTTATAAAAGCAAAAGGGTTTACATGAGAAAGAGTTGTCCCGCTTGCCAGGCTACCGGCCGAGGCGAGACAACTCGCCTCCCCGAGTTGTCTCGCCTACCCGAGTTGTCTCGCCCACCTCATGTAAACAGAAATAAGTGGAAAATGGCTCACCCAGGGTAACTCGAAGGGAATGTTGTCTCTGGTACCCGAGACCATATAAACAAGCCCTATAAGGGCCTGTTTACATGGATGGAGGGTGCCCCGATAAGACCGTGAAAGCAACGATATATTCCAGGTCAACTTTTAAAGTTAACTGTCCCTGGTGACAACGATCAATTGCCAGAGAGCAAAATAACGACCCTACAAACTAAAAAGCGACCGCTAACCGAACGAGCGATCAAACTTACCGTTAAAAAAGTTTCTTTGTCCGCCGTCTTGTTGTTGAGCTTAGTGATCTCTCAAAAGGTAGTCCACTGATTATCCCGCTTAGGTGAGTTGCATGTAAAGGCAGGCTATGTTTTAACCCTCCTAGCCGGGTAACTCGGTTAGCCGGGGCACCCTCCGTCCAAGTAAACGTGCCTTAAGTTTAAAAACAAATCTTTGAAAAGAGTGTACAGAGAAAAGTAGAACACGGGTTATTGGTTATCACATCTATATCCATAGCCACTACACCAACCATTGGTAGCTGCCGAGGGAGGCTATTTTTATCAAATTTATAAGGTGTCACCATAACAATAAATGAAAGCTAACCATTTCGAGTCAGCGTTTAATACTAATCACAATGGATCAGTGCCCAACCCAGCAGTTATTCTCTGCCTAAACAGATTGTTGTTTATCTGTCAAAGCGGTTTGCCAGGTTGCCAAACATTACCATGTAACGTCACCAAATGTCCCACCATATTTTTGTATGTTATATTAAATCGACCGTTTGTTAACGAGGGTGACACTTTCAAGCAATTCAACTGACAAACCTGTGGCCCTCGAAATTCCGGATCGAATTGGAATTTGGAACTGTTGGTTTTTAGGAGAGGAGAAAACCGGAGTACCCAGAGAAAAACCTCTCGGGAGCAAGGACGAGAACCAACAACAAACTCGACTGGACCCACATATGACGCCATATTGTATATGTGTCACGACGTGTCTCACCTTATTTTGGAGTATATAAATTCCAGCCATATAAACCATAAATAAAAAGGTTTTGCAAGCTCAAATATAGGGTTTGAACTCAAGCGCGATCACCATGACTACTGCCTGAGATAAAATTTAAAAAAATTCTGCCAATCAGATTGCGTGGTTCAGAAGATGTCGCCCGCTCACGAACAAAGGAAAAATAACTGTATTTATTACCATCCATTGGGTTTCACTGATATGCTGAACGCTGACTTTTCAGCTATTTCAGGAACCATTCTTCACGGTTATGTTGATAATAAGTTTATTTGCTTTTTACACCGGGAAAAAACGTTCTCCAATTTCTCGATCGGTACCCGGAGTGAACGACAGTCTTTGTGCATTACTGCGGGATATACATATGTATGGCCCAATTTAACCTCAATTTCACCTATGCTGAATACGGTATCCTGTGACTTATTTTGCCAATCACAACCAAGCGACGGTATTTACAGGATAACAATTACAGTTATATACCTCCCGGCATATAAATGGACACTACTGACAACTCTGCGACTTGATACCGTTAATGTGAGTTTGTCTTCAAACACCGCCAAAGTACAATGTTCATGAAATAATACAGAAGGTATTTCTCAGTTATTCGCTGAAGAGCTTTACTGACTAAAACGATACAACAGAAATAAATTGGAAGCGAAAGAAAACATTTTACGGTTGTTAAATCCCAACGAGCTTAACAGCAAAGTGCTATCTCAAACTTCCAAATGATTTTATTTATTTTCAATCACCTAGTCAGGAAACAGTTCTCATATAAAAGCACGCCATGTCAAAGTCATAGCATAACAAGGAACATCGTCATGATGACCTGTAGTTCGAGAAAAATATTGTATAATATATATTTAGAATAAACTTTTATTACTTGAACACGGCTGGGTATCTTCGATTCAGTTGTCTGCTGTGGTGTTGTTTTCTTTTGCTTTCATAAAAAAATAAAACTTTGATCATCGTATTTACGTAAGAGCGAAACAAAAATCAATCAAGATCTCTGAACAATATACATTCCTTCTTGTATATGTAGTAAATGTGCTCATGTCGCTCGTTATGAAGATCATGCCTTAATTTCTTGAAAATTCGAAAAACGGCGTTAATGATCTCTCATGTAACATATCATATTGTGCCTTCAAACAATACCACCATTAATAAATCGCCGTTCAGAACCAGTGATCAATATTTGCAATAGCCGCTTAGCAAGTAATATCCTGGTAGCTATCTTGGTAATATCTAGACCTTGGTTGTCTGTAACAAACTCCTTGCTGTCATCTTTGATTTTATTTTCCCGAAGTGTTGTCCTAATACTAAAGGGTGTTTCGCCGCAGTGAATACAGATTAATCTCACAGTCGTCAGAATTGAACCCTGATTTCAAATTTCCATTCAAATGAACTTTACCTTGTGTAGGTTGTAATACCGATTTGTCAATTCGTTAATTTGAAAGGGTAATTTTAGTGTTGATTCTCACAGCGGTATATGTGGTTTTGGAGCTCATAAACTACTATAGGAAACTGTGAGGCCAGAATTCGAAATCTTGAGAATGCCATTTAGGGTCAACACATGCGGAATAGCTAGCTACTTTTTGACCCAAAAAAAAAACTTCTAAGTACATAAAATCAAACCTGCAATTAATTTATGGCTTTTTAATACTTCTCTCACGGAAACTTCATTTTATTCAAAACCTGGATAGATAGATTTTAACTCTTTTTTTTGTCACAGAAATTCGTTTTCATGTTTTTGCTAATTGGTAAAACGACAAGAGAAAATTGGTTTCATTCCGTAAGCCCAGCTTGTATATGGAAATTTGTACATATAAAGTAACAAGCTTCACTTGAAATCTTCGGGGTGTTAACGCCTCCACGGAAGTGAGCACTCATTATGAACTTGAAGCATTGAAATATTGTTATCTAAACTAATCTACGAAAATTTCTCCCTAAATGAAATGAAAAAACAAATGCGCTAAAAATTACTCTTGTAATCAAGAGCTCTACAGGGAGCAAAACTAACCGGCGTAATCATGTCGCCACTTGCGTGTTTTAAATGTTTAAAAAGATTTCTTGCCTAAGAATAGCAAATCAGTTTGGACTGATATTATCAGTTTAGGAAAAGGCGGTAGATGTGTAGTGTACACCAAAAAAATATAGTTCAGGCATTTGAAATGTGTGTGCATCTTAACTAATCCAGCTTAGCAAGTGGATCGGCACTTGATTTCATTTTACCAACGCGGTTTGCAGCCCTGTTCGGTATTGTTTTCCTTCTCAAGACAACGCATAGGAGAGCTGAATAATTAATAACACAACGAACGAGTCCGGCATAAAATGCTCATTTATGAAAAGGCGGGAGAGCAAGGTTCATTAGCAAAGCAAAACATTGTGGTCACCAGCTGAGCTCTGTAGAAATAATTTTATCGCAGCTGTCATTTCATGGTATAGTGGAGAAGGGAAAAAGTGATCCCATAATCTCCGTTGTATTCCCTTTCTCATGACTACTCAAGACGCTTCACTTCGCTAAGACTCTTTGTAATAAATCATTAAGTCTTACATCACCTTCAGTAGTCAAAAGAAAAAGGCATTGACAATCCCAAGTTTCTCGCTTTACATGTAAATTTAACTGTCCTACAAAACTGACCGGATTCTCTTGCTTTGTAGCAAGGCTAACATCAAAAGTTGCCTCGCATTCTATCATATGACAGGTGGTTGGTATCCGGAAAGAATCAAAACAAACATAAAAGAATATTATCTTTGTATCATAAATCGGGAAAACTTTCAACTGTAATTCCCAGTCAATATTTGCCCGAAAAAAAATGAGATAAAAAATGGAATTTCAATTTATGTTCAGTTTTCATAACAAACTTTTCCGCCCACGTTGATACGGGTGGATTTATCTCCCTTCTGACTGTGCTTAACAACCTGTTGTTAGCCAATCAAGAGTGTCAGTAATAAACAATAACAATAAGCCAAAAGCATGTTCACGACACGCGCCAATTGGACAATACGACACTGATTGTATTAACACGTTACCGCCAATTTGGGATTTATAAACCTGGGCAGGCAGCACGTGTGGTTCATTTGGAAGAGTCTCGCGAAGGGTAAGTACATTTAGCTGCAAAACGATACTCGGAGGTATTCTCGGAGGTATTCTCCAACGGAGAAGAGTTTTACCGCGGAACAACATGCCTAAGTCATTTTTACTTCGGCGTCATTCGAAGCAGGAATGGAACAGTAAAGAGAAAGTTTATTCCATGAAAGGTAAGATAAGATATTGTCGATATTTTTTAAGCCTTCGAGAATTTAAAATTGTGAATGTTTAAAATCGAGGCCCCACAAAATTATGAGAAGAAAAAGCAAATTAATCATTCTAATATGCGAGCTAATTGGTGGGATCTGCATATTTCTAGGCCCTTTGCAGTTTGGTCATGGGAATCGGTTGGCTACACAATCAGAGTCTCACAAGGTCAGTTTTCAAGAGCAAAATACCTACGGAGGATCAGGAGACGTTTATGGAGACTATTTGAAAAGCATCAAGGCCGAATTCATCAGTGCGGACCTCAGTTACAAACCAAATCAAAATCTCAAGGGAAGCGAACTGACACCAAGTACCCTTAAGGGCATCCAAGCAAACTATGAAGAATACTCCACTGCAGGTACAGAAGCAAATGATAAAGCAAGACCGGGTGAAAACTCTAAACGATCTCAGCAGAAATCGTATGAAGAAACAAGGCAGCATCGTGAAGCTTCCAAGAAGCTTTCGTCGCCGTGCAACAGCTCGACAAATAAACCACCTTACAAATGCGATCAGTGTGGAAAGATTTTCAAGACCAAGTATACGTTGACCATCCACCTTAAGATGCCTACCCACACGGGCGCCAAGCCGTTTGTTTGTGGCATATGCGGCAAGGGATTTCGCTTGTCCAGCACGCTCTGTCGACACAAAATCATTCACACTTCTGAGAAACCTCACAAGTGCCACATCTGCGACAAGGCATTCAACCGCTCATCCACCCTGAAGACCCACATACGTACTCACAGCGAGATGAAGGAGTTCGTTTGCGACATCTGCGGGAAAGGCTTTCATCAAAAAGGCAATTTACGTAATCATGTTCTGATCCATACAGGGGAGAAACCATATCACTGCAATCTTTGCGAGAAAGCATTCAACAAGCTATCGAATTTGAAGTTTCACATGCACATCCACACCGATAATGCCCCATACCGCTGCCGATATTGCAAGACGTGCTTCACTCGGCGATGCGATCTGAAGCTTCACATTGCCCAATGCAGTCATCAGAATTGAAGAAGGAAAAAATGCAGCCAAGGCATTAGGTGACAGTTAATCGACGTTAACGCATAAAGCAAATGGATGGTTTGCTGATCAAATATTTATGGCGAAAAAGCCAGAGGTTTAGAGGAACTGTGCTTGAGAATAGTTTAGCTTTCGAAAAGTACGTTAAAGGTAGTCGAAAACGCGATAGTCTTAGATTAAAGTCAATAAGCTTGAAAAGCTTGTATTGTAAATATAGCAAACGAACAAAATATTTGATTTCCAGTATTCACGAAATAATGGATTTGGTTTTAGTTACCGCAACGGACAAGCTAAATGCCACATTACTGGAAATCGCATTTTCCTATACACTCGGACTTCCAATTCTTGATAAGATTTTATTTCTTGGAGGAAATGCGTATCTTTCGTTTTGTCTCAAACAAAAATTACAAAACCCTCCGAACAGTATGGAGGAAGCCTTTTGTATTGAAATGGATATTTTGTAAACCAAAGCACGACGCACAAACCCATCTTACTGCACTACTCAGACAACTCGATCAAGAAAAAAGCGCACCGAGCACACATCTCTTGTATCAATAGAGTAAACTCAAGAGTATATTAAACTCTACTAACAAAGGTATTACTCTCTTTTATTCTTGATTATTATTTGCTTCTCCTTGAAGATATTTGTTTTCTTGTTCAAAGACAGGTGAAAAGGACAGTGAGAAATATCTAAGAAATTCCTTCTACGGGCAGCAAGCAGACTTATAACTTATTAACAAGTGTCGAGCCTGCTCATTAACATAACTGGCCGACCGCAATGACAAACCTATTGCTAGCAAAGAAAAAAGTCCGAGGCAAATTCGGGGAGGCAAGCTCGTTTAATCTATACGATAAAGCATGAATTCGGAGCCTTTCATTTTATCGCTGGGAGGATCTGTTTTTTGTGTCGTAGGTTTATTGCTCGGAAGCGATTAAGTGCCAAAATGAGGGAAAGTGTGAGCTTTTGTTTTGTTAAACGTTCTACATTTTTACCAAAACAAAACTGAAACATTTGTAAAACATGGTTGCCAAAAATCCGAACCCTTTAAGCACAAAGGAAACGTGGATGGGGAGTTTTACGATATGCTTCGATTAAAAGTCGATTTTAACTGGCCTTTTCCGATGATTTTCTGTACCTTAGTCCTTGCCAGATCATTTACACCTTATTTATTACTTAACAAAACCAACTGGATCCAATTTAACTTGGATCAGTTAAGCTCAGCTCAAAAAAGGTTTCGATGTCGCTCACACTGAAATGCTACAAACGGTTGAACTTGATCTCAGAAATGTGCTTTTTGTGTGAAAGTACGCCGTTTTCTGTTTTGTTTGCAAAAGGCACTCAAAACAACACAGGTTGTTTGCACAGTATTGTTAAAGCAATCACAAAGGATTTAATTATCAACAAAAACAGTGTTCCAATGGACCCGAGATTTGGCGCTAAGTGGCGAAAGCATCAATTGTAATTAACGCGCGTAGTTTTTTTTTTTTTTTTTTTTTTTTAATGAAAACAGGTGGATATCGCTGGGGCCGCTTGCTGATATTTCAACTGTTCGAGACAAAGCAAGAAGACAATAAGCGGCCCGCTACTTAATCAAGCGCTTGGAAAATATCGAAAATAAATGACCAGAACCATCCACGCAGGATAAGAAAAATGCATTATCCGAGAACGTGGAGAAATTATTCAGTTTATTCTTGACTGAAAGGCATTGACAGAACTGGAATAAAAAATAAAAATTCTTGAAGTTATGAAGTAATTTGTTTTGGCAGTGGTCAAATTATGAGCTCACCTGAGTATAATTTTTGCCTTATCAGTATCATGATACAGTTTTGAAACACCCATCTTTAATACGACCAGATTGAGCTCACTTGAACATATCTGTTTCATTAAAAAATATCTGATTTATTGAAAAGTTCTACTTTACAAGGTAACACAAGAAATGACACAAAAGAAAATAGCACCTGTTTTTTTTTTCCAAAAGAATATATAGCATAACCCAGTTTTATTTTGGTACTCGCTCCCTGCAGAGCGTTGGAGATTGTACAGTTATCTTTAGTACATAGTTAAGGCGTACAGCTATATTTCCAGCAGTGAGCATTTGAATATAGCAATTAATAGTCGCCGGGGATCGTGACTTATAACTGCTCAAACGACTCTACGAAAATTTGAATCGTAGTTTACGATTCATTCACAATCTTGCGATTTTGTTGCAACCAAAAGACATGTATTATATGCTATACCACTCTATTATCAATATCCGGCAGCAAATAATTTTTAATAATGTCTCTGACAAAATCAAAACAACAAAACAAATTAACGCTATTGTGTATCACGCAATTTGAGTTTCTTTCGTGGGAAAGGAATCTAAAGCTAAACTCCAAGTAAAAAGAATGGTGGGAGGAACTCGTTTTTTTGTTCTGTTTTTGTTTTTTTACTCAGCTCTGTTCTTTGCAAAACGACTACCAAATTAACTGACTCTTTTACTGGCTACAATCTTGATATCCCTAACCGATAAAAGAGGGAAAATCAAAGCCAGTGAAACAGCAAAAATCAGTCCTGGTCTGATTGAGAAATTCAAAGACATATGATTAAGGTTCATTTGACTTGAAAGACTGATAATTTGACCAGAATGAGTACATGAAAAGTATAGTATCGTTTAATAAGCGAAACATATAGGCTCAATTAAAATTAAGAGCTATTTTATCTTGCAAAGCTAAGACCTTTTCCATATGTGGGAACGCTTAATGAATTGTTTCTTAAGTGGCAAGTGACGGTGAAAAGGTATTTGGCTTGGTAAAAGATTTCTTGTCTCTTTTGGACACTAGAGATAATCTCTAATTAGACTTGAGTGTGATATTTAAATTATGAAAGAATAAGATTGGACTGCAAATCTGCAATCAATTAAAATATCACGGGAGAAAGTGTCTTGGCAAAAGACTTAATTTTTTGCTGGATGAAGGAGATCATTTTTGCTGGTAGTTTGATTTTAAGTTATTGAGTTCAAGTTATTCGTTCAAATTATTACGCCAATTTATGAAGACTCATTGCAAGTATTTCAGTTATCATGTGGTGTTGCAAAATAACTCAGACACTGTCTTCATACTTCATATTTCAATAGTAGCTTTATACTGATAAATTCGAATCAACAAATTTTTAGAAACGGATTTTACTATAAAAGTTAACGTTAAAAGCAACGACGTTTCGACCGATTTTTTCGGCCGTTTTCAAGTTGAAGGATAAAATTTGTTTAACATGCGCTTATATAATAATCAATTGTAAAACTGCTAATGAGGTATTGACTAAAACTGAAATATTTACATAGAAACAATACGAGAAAATTGCGGCAAGAATGATAATTAACGCTAAGGCGAAAGAGACAATATAATAAATATAATAAATTTTCCGCGGATCGAATCACTCTGTTCAAAAAGCTGTAAAATAGTTAACTCGTAACTGCACAACTTTAGCACAGTGAGAGCTCGTTCATACGTCACATTTCAGTGCCTGGATCGATCGATACGAACTAAAGTTTCTGAGGACACGTGACCAAGGTTGTTTACCATTTTCCAAAAAAAAAAAAACTCTGGAAATTTCAGTTAGAATTTCTGTTTTGGTCTTCCCAGACGTAACATTTCTGGAGAAAATTAGCCTCCTTCGCAGACGTCTTTGGGCTTGTCACGCGTTCCTTGCCCACGAACGTCTGCTGAACTGAACTGCCACTTCCGTTCGCCGGCGGTTAGCCTTTGTTTTGAACAAACCAATAACGTGCTGCGTAAGAATGGAAACACCCGATTCACGTGCATCGTCTGTAAAAATAATCCCGGGGTCGAAGTCCTACTTTCAAAACATTGGAAAACGAACTATGATTGGCTAACCGCGGCGAACGGAAGTGGCAGTTCAGTTCAGCAGACGTTCGTGGGCAAGGAACGCGTGACGAGCCCAAAGACGTCTGCGAAGGAGGCTAGGAGAAAATGGGATTTCTTGAAAGGCAGTCCAAAATTCCCGAAAGAAATACGCGTTCCATTTGTTCATTTCAATCGGTTCCAGGCATTTTCGGATCGCTCTGTAAACACGACCAATTCAAGTAAATTTTTTGCACAAACCCATAATGAGTGTTTTTTTTTTTGCAAATATATAGGTCTGTTAACTCAGTTGGTAGACTTCGTAGAGCACCGGACTGTTGCCGAGTAGAAGGTTGGGGACTCAAACCCCAGACAAAACCAATAAAATACGTAGGAGGATCGTGCTCGCTGGCTTTTGAACATCTGCCCTCAATTGATCACCAAACCGCCACCACAGTCATATGACCGTTGGCCCTCAAGGTATGCTCGTGCTGGGAATAATAAGGACTCAGTCTGAAGATGGACGCACACGCAAAGTGCCTTATGAGGTGTCTTTTATGTGGTATGTGCGGTTGTTGGTTGTTACTGTAATCGTTAGACGTAAGGGAGTAAGTATATATGAACATGAAAATACTCCAAGGCTTGTATTTTAAAGCTACAGTTAGCTACAGTAACTAATCCCAGTCCTAAACTGCTCGTCGGAAAGGAAATTTGCTCAGTGAAAAACACACTCGAAGCAACTGGGTTAGAATAAGAATCTTGTTCACAAATCGGAGACATTTCAGCCCTTTTTCATAAACAACCTGAGCCGTTATTTATTGGGTTGAGCCCAGTTGGCTCAGTTAGTAGAGCACCGGACTGCTGAGCGGGAAGTCACGGGTTCAAACCCCAGACCGGACCACAAACCAGTAATTAGTAAGATCATGCGGGCTGTGTGCTCAACACCTGCTTCAGTTCAGATGATTGCGTCATTAGGCAGTAACGATAAGCGGTTGACCTTGTCTCCTTTACCTCTACAGTACTTCGTAGTACTGGAGGGGGAGGTACACGAACCCACACCCACCGATCGAAAAGAGTAGGGAACGTAGTTCCCGGTGCTGTGGTCTGACCTCACACACATCAGGTTTGGGTGGAGGTTGGGCTGATCAGCTATCCCTCCGAGCCGCTGATGGTCATTGAAACCTCTTAGGAGGCCTATGCACCGCTTGGCGCGGGGGAATGATGATGAGGATGATAATCCTACTCAGGAAAAACTAAAAATATACATGCTTGTTATAGTACACTAGAAAACGGTAAAAAAAAAAAAAAAAAAAAACAAGCAAGGCTGGTTACACGGCGAGGAATATATATATATATATATATATATATATATATATATATATATATATATATATATATAACTAAACACAAGGGAAAAAAACATTTTTAAGGACCACCTATATTTCGACTGTGTAGAACAGTCTTCCTCAGGGTGAATGACTGTTACAAGCGTTACACGCAATTATAAAAGTGCGGCTTACAAATCTAAACACGTGAGCGCTAGATTTGTAAGCCGCACTTTTATAATTGCGTGTAACGCTTGTAACAGTCATTCACCCTGAGGAAGACTGTTCTACACAGTCGAAATATAGGTGGTCCTTAAAAATGTTTTTTTCCCTTGTGTTTAGTTATATTTGAAACGGGAAACAGTATAAATACATTTTTGATGCTTGAGATTATCATATATATATATATATATATATATATATATATATATATATATATATATATATATTTAAACCAATATTTGAATAATATTTTTTAAAAACCGTAAGCCCAACTTTCGCCTTTTTTTTAATGGACTGTCAAATACAGAAAAACAAAATGTCCAAATGCAGGACCTGTCCAAATGGTAATACAAACGCTACTGCACTTACTCTACTTACTCAGATGTTCATAAAAACTCTAGGGAACGAAGACAACTTCTCCTGTTGTTTCAAAACTAAAATCTATTTAACAGTAAGATTATGAGTTCGAGATTGCTGATGGAGGTAGCGGCACGTGTAACCGATATAATTTGTATCACACAAATCATGAAATGGGATATTTTTGAAATTGAAATATCCTGAGAAGCTCATCGACGCAACTATCAACAGCTTTCAGCGCCCTCCAGAACCGAGTCATACTCCATTGGACAGCCCCGTACGGATCACTATCCCTTTCAAAGATCAAAATTCTGCCGACGTGGTTCGCAGACGACTTCGTGACCGCGGAAGAAAGATCAACCATGATCTACAACCAATTTTTATCAGTAGAAAGATCATTGACGAGCTAAGAGTTACGGAATTAAAGCCTCCCTTAGTGAATCAGCAGTGTGTAGTCTACGAATTCAATGTGATTTGTGTAATACAAATTATATCAGTTACACGTGCCGCCACCTCCATCAGCGTGTTGAGGAACATAAACATTCTGTAATCGGGAAACACTTTGAGGACGGGCATAATTTAGGGCCGTCGAACCTGCGTGAGAATTTTAAAATTCTTAAGAAATGCCGGAGCAAACTAGAGTGTTTAATTTTTGAAATGCTCTTGATTAAGAAGAAAAGACCGAAGCTAAATACCCAAAGTGACTCTATTCGCGTGAAACTCTCTGTGTGAGCACTAGACTCTCGTGATATTATTTTATTATTCACATTCTTATCATTCACATACACACCTATTTCTGTATATATGTAGTGTCAATTAAGTTAGTGTATCCACATTCGACAATGATGACATGAGGTCGTCGAAACGTCATGTAACGTTTTTATCGTTAATTTTCCTTTTGAAATGTATTTCTAAATCGATCTTTATCACACTCCCGGGGGGGGGGGGGTACTCCCCTATATGGGCTATATAGGTACGTGCCGCGGAATAGGGTATGGTTTTTGGAGGTTCTCGATCCTTAAATAGGGTATCCTTTTCGGCTACGTTGGCATAGTGTCCCGGTGTGATCCTTAGATAGGGTGCCTAAATTTGTATCAGCAAAAATACCCGGGTGTAAACACCCAGTTAAGAGGAAAACAAATGATCTGTCAAAGTTAAAGTATTGCCAAAGCGATTTTAAGGAAATGAAGTTGACCTGTTCAAGCTATTTCGAGCTTTTGTTCTTCCCTTGCATAGGGTGTCATTTTTCGGATTTGGGCCTTAAATAGGGTATCAATTTTTGTTGGATTGTTTCTTAAATAGGGTCAGGGTTTAAGACCCTTCGCGGCACACACCTATCCGGACTTTATGGGAGTACCCCCCCCCCGGATCACACTTTATTTAAGTCTCAAATAATCTAATTGTTTTAGTACAATTCTACTAGTCGTTCAAAACTAAACAAGTATATTAACTAAATCCTCCTCGCAGACACCTCGAAAACGCGAAGAAGCTGGCGCCATATTGTTGGCAACCGCTACTTACTGTCTATCACGGAATAGATAGCGAGTACCGTAGCCAACTGAATAAGACAACGTACGCCATTCGTGATAGAACGCTAGTAGATTTATACTAAAGATATATATAAATTATATATACAACTCTGCCCAAGTGTTCTTTCCTCCTCCTTAAATCTTACCATTACTATTTGAACCAGTATAACTGGACAGTATATTCCTGATATCAATTTCTGCTTGTATTTGGTACTTCGCTTAGCTACCCGCCTCGATTACCAATTTGGCCATTTGCGGGGAGTAGCAAGGACAATTACGCAATAAAGCTGACCAGCGGCGTTTTCAATGCTGAAAAGTGTGAGCGGTTGGGCGTTTTCCTATCAAGTCATGTAACTCACTGAATATAATAGAAAAAATACCCAAAAAAGCAATGATAAGAGGGAGCTTTCACTAATCGCGCACCCTTAATTACTTCCCTTGACGTTTTCAGTGCAGCAGTCTAGCATTATCCACTAAAATTAAAATCGTATTATTCATTTCACAGTACAATTTAAAAACCAGTTTCAATCACAAAATTAACACGTGATGAAACTGAAGAATGACCAGTTTAAAATATCAAAATCATTTAAATGTAAAAGAAATTGTCATTGGAGCGGCTGAGGTTGACATACACAAAGTTATAAATCCGAGGCTCTTGCAACTGAAGGCAAATTTCTTGCAATGTCAACATTTTGCACGCGTCGACAAAAACTGTAATTTCTTGCGTGATCTCGGCGAAAAGTCTCGACTAGGCTTCATTCCCTTATTTTTACTTACTGGTAATCATTGCCGGAATTGACATTCCACTGTTTGCTGCCATCATTAGGATCTTTCTCCGGCAACTGATTTTCATTGTCAACATAACGATACTTAGCTGCTAAGCACACGAACACAGCCGTGTTGACCAACAATAGGCCAGCCAAAAGGAACATAAAACATTCCAGCGAGCCATTGTTGAGGTCACCAGGGTACCACTGGCCATGGGACGCGGTTTTTACAATGGAAACCAATCCTCCCGCCAAGTACATACCAAAACCAGTCATCGACATGACCAAACCCATTACGACTCCCCGCATGAAAACAGGGGACTGGGAATAAGCAAACTCAAGACCTGAAAGGAAAATAAATGCCGCACCTGAAAACTGGATTTGGTTTGTAAGGTGTTATCAAAATATATTAGCAGACACCAAGACGCAATAACTTTCTTGAGAACATAATTGAGCCTAAATACCGACACTTCCGAGCACCCACCCCTCCCCCCCCCACCCACTCCCCCCTCCCCAACTCCACCTACCCCACCCAACCCTGAGAAGGACGGCGTTAACCTAAAAGGACATTGACGTATTACTTCTGACTTTTCAAATGCAATAATAATAATTTAATAATTTTTTACTTATATAGCGCCATTGACAAATACAGATCAACGGCAACGGCAACGGCAACGGCAACGGCAACGGCAACGGCAACCCCAAAGCACAAAATTTTTGAGAAATCTTTGGTATAAACTTAACTTTTCAGTTTTCAAGTGTGCTGAGAATATTAAGACCAGTTAATCTCAGTAATTCTGAAGATAAGCCTGGAATATTGATTTCATTATTTTGTTTCTCTGGTGGATTTCCAACGTGGCGCACCCATACTGAATTAAATTTTGTAATCAGCCGTGAAATCGTTTAAACAATAA
>JAEMWC010000049.1:1417500-1482500 GCA_016490735.1 Pachyseris speciosa | reverse complement strand
TCGGTTACATAACTTCTGTCACTCACCTTTTCTGCATTTTTTAATTACCCGACTTATATAAGCTAGGACCTCAGACTAGCACAACCATTGTAAATAGTTTTTAGTTTTTCAACTTTTTAATCTGAAGAAGGCTGAACAGCCGATACGTCATTACATTCGTCAGATCAGCAAGAAGTTCGCTCCAATGTCCTTATTTCTCTATCTATCTATCTATCTATCTATCTATCTATCTATCTATCTATCTATCTATCTATCTATCTATCTATATATATATATATATTGTTATTTTTTTTTCTTTTCTCCTATGTAGGCCATGTATTTTGACAGAACTGAACTTTTGAAAGAAAACACTGCAAGAAATAACAGTTTTTTAACCGTTAATTCTGTGGGGTAGCTCAGTTTTTGGCATTCAGTAATATTAGTTGTGTTACCTAAGCCGATCTCCTGATTTGAGGTTGTTCAAGGTGTAGGTTAGTCTTGCGGAACGCGTGACAAGCCCAAAGACTTCTGCGTAAGAGGCTAAGGTTAGTCCGCAACGTATTAGGATAGCATACTCTCTTGTTAAATACCTGTGGTGTAGTGAAGGAGTATTATAATTACTTAGTTGAGTGATGTCAGTGCAGGCCGGCTCTCCAAACGCTCGTCAATGAATCAACAACCCAAAGAATGATTACAAATAAGATAGAAGTCTCGTAGTTGAAAGTTAATTGTAAGTAACTAAAGGTTAGTATTAGTTGCAGCTGCAGCTGTAGAACAAATCTAAAGTCACGAGGAAAGAGTTGCGGTCCCATACGTCCCAACACGAAAGCATCTTATGAGTATGTTTACAATCTAATCAGGATTATTTAAAGCTCGATCTACGCAATAAAAAGTTAAGTTGAATAACGAACTAACCCTTTTACTACGTGGGCCCTACAGAAACAGTTCAACAAAAAGTGCGAACAAAAAAAAAAAAACGCTTAAAAGACCGTTTATGACTTGTGACAAAGCCTTTTTTGAATGTCACGGTGTGCTTTACACGCACCTGTGAAAACAATTTCCAAACTGTAAGCTTTTTAAAGTGCAAACATTATATTACCTCAGTGTGTACCGTTACAATTAAAAACGTGAAAATACGACTCCAACATTCATTTATGTCACAAGCGTAGGATAAATCTTGTTAAAATGACCTAAGAGTTTTGATTGTCACGGCTTTCAAGTCTGTAGTGTTTCTCCAAGTTTTTCCCGTTTCTCCAAACTTTTAAATTTTATATTATGTTCATGCAGCGTGTATTAAAATTTTTATTTAAACAATCCTGAATCTGTCATGCAGCACTCACACAGCACCAAATTATACTTTTTTATATTATCCTTCGAGGTGGCCTCTCCTATAAGCCTTGTGGTTTCCTGAGGTCTCCTCGCCATCAACGTTGGTGTATTAAAGGTAAATATTGTGAAAATGGCAAATAAATAAATAAATAAATAAATAAATAAATAAATAAATAAGTAAATTAAATTAAATTAAATTACAGAATTTCTAACAGTAGCGCGACAAACTACATGATACCAACTCAAAAGTTTGCCGTTTTTATGACTTCCCAGCGGTCTGAGTATAAGTTTATGTTAACCTAAAAATGTCAAATTTCAACCAGCCACATCTCCTGAACTCTCGCTACTTTCTTTTACTTGGCAGGAGATATGAAGACATGAATAAGATCGGCACACTGATCTCAAGAGGCGAAGAAGATTCGCTCTCGGCTCGTATTACTGAAGCCATAGTCCTGCCAGTGCCCATTATTAAATTAGATTCAAAGATTCATGAGACAAACCTTACGAAAACTTACCTCTGGACGAAAGAGGGCAGAAAAACCGGTAAATGATGAGCGTATGTTAAGTCAACAGTATCAATCAGTTCCTTACTATATATGACTTGTAGATGTATAAATTTTCGGAAAATTCCACTTGGTTGTCATCTGACCGACGATGAATTGTCACAAGATCTTCACGCCGCCCAGTCATATTAATTCCAGCTATAACTAAACATGTTCCAAGGGATCGGCATTCCAAAAACAGTAGCTCAGTTAGATTTTGAAATGCTAACTGGGTAAAGTCATCTGGGTCTGGCTTGTTTTTGCAACTTTTATTTCAACACAAGTCCCATGAGCGTTTCTAGGTTGGCCGGCCGGCAAAGCGAGTTGAATCGGTCATGATGGCTTCATGGGATATTGTGGACCAGACTACCCAAGGTCATCTTTATCTCCAGGGAAATCAATACCAAAGGCCACGAATTAACAAATAGACTGCAGTTTTCGAAGGTCTGTATTCTCATATTACACACCGTAGAAATGACGCCATAAAATGTTTTTAACTCAGGTGGAACGGCCACGAGCTGCGGGCGAGTGGTTTCAGTCACTGCCAAGTTCTGGCGTCATGTCTATTGTCTATAAGGTCTATAAGAGTACAGACCATAGAGCACTGCCGCTGATTTGTGTTGTATAATGACATGGAAAAAAAAAACGAAATCGGCTTTATTTCTCGATAAGAAAAGCACTTGCGACAGAGCGAAAGATATAAGCCATGTCCAGCCATCTGAGCCATCAATCAACTACGATACTTGCCGGTATAGTGGTGAAAGCTTTTCTTGTTTACATCGATCAACTAAAAGTATTTTAAACTACACATCGTATTTTTTTATCATTATCATTAGTATTATTATTACATTATTGCTATGAAGGAGAATATAAATGTTAATGTACACGATACAAAGCTTGTTTAATTTGGCAAAGTTCGTGCTCTTAGCGAATATAACACCGGCTACGAATTGTAAACTTACCAGGCGAGGCTTGTCCCCTTTTTCTTCCATTTCATGGACATGTTAAAGTAGTTTCTCGTGAGAAATATGCACCGAATGTGCAAACTGGAAATTTTTGGTAGTACATGAGCTCCATTTTGTTGAAAAAGTGCAAAACATGTCTCGGTGCAGCAACAAATAGCAAAATTTTCCTTCCTTTCTTTCCTTTTCCGTTACATGTCACATCATTTTCATTGTCCACACTCTTATAGACAATAGTTACGAGCCAATCAGCGCACGAGAATTTAGACTATTAATGTAAACTTTCACATGTATGTTAATTTTATCCCCAAAACGAATCTGAGCTCATTTATAGTTTTAGCTAAATAATGGTGATTGCAACTGATGTAGACGGGAAACACAAGGCTGCAAATCCAGCCCCTAACTCTCTCTTGTAAGTTCACCACCCACGTCTCCGTAATCAGTAATTGCCGGGGTTTGTCCTTTCCCAGAGATAATTCTTCCAGCAAAGACTGCCAAACATGAACTTAAATCTACAGTTAACGGATTAAGGAAGACAAGTTCTCGATACTGTTTTCTTGGACTCAAATTAGTCTGAATTGTAGCGTGTGATGTTTTACAAGGGGCCAAAACTTAAACAAGCAAAAAAACTACTCCCCTGGATCCACCCTTGAATTCTATTTTTAAAAAAAATCAGTAAATTCCGTTGTTTCTCGATGCAAAGATTTTGCCACTTAACTTTCTTTATTATCATCTACTTCCCACTTTCTCGTGTTCATTCATACAATACTAGATTCTCAACGTCCCATAATGTCTATATGTAAAAAATCAAAAATATGCTTTCTCAGTAGAATTGGTGCGAAGTTGTGTAATGACATAGCAATTAATCTTTTTAATTTGCCTAAAAATAAAAAAAAAAAGAATTCGAACATTGCTATTTGAAATTTTAGAGTCTGATGACTACTGTAGTATTATCATCTAGAAGACGTTATATCCAGGGTAAAGAAACTTTAACGTGCTATCTTGACGCCTGTAGATGGAAACGTACAGTAGTGCCACAAGATAGTAGAGCGTCCTTTTTTCTTTCATTTGATGCTCAAATCAGCTCTTTATTCAGCTTTTCTTCTCTTTTTTTTTAACGTTGTTCTCATTTTGATCTCAACATTATTTTCCAACCAACATAATCTTATTAGCAATCTTTCCAGGCCTGGCTTAGATTCGCTTAGATTAGTTGTGCTACCCGCGGGTCAGGTAATTCTGTATCTATTTAAAATGCTGTCAATAAAAATCAACTTCAACAAGACTACCCGGCGGATTTAAAACAAACACCTTTTCGTTTTTATACCATAAGCAGTTTCTTGATATACAAACTGAATAAATTAAACAACACCGCAGTTACTGTAGTTCATACGGGGTTCCACTCATACTCCTGTAATATCAATAATCCAGCTTCGTTCTCCTCTTTTTTCACTTTTCTGTTTGTAACTAATCATAAGGAAGTATTCCCTTCTTTGATGTTTATCAACAGCTACCACTTCTCTCGCTGCCGTCATTAAGATTACTCTCCGGTAATTGATCTTCACGGTTAGCATAACGATACTTACCTGCTAAGCACACGAACACAGCCGTGTTGACCAACATTAGGCCAGCCAAAAGGAACATATAATATTCCAGCGAACCATTGTTGAGGTCACCAGGGTACCACTGGCCATGGGATGCGTGCTTCACAATGGAAGCCAAAGCCGCTGCAGAGTTAAGCCCGACACCAGTCATGAACATGCTCACACCAAGAACGGCGCCGCGCATATAAGCAGGGGACTGAGTGTAGGCAAACTGACTCACTGAAACGGAAAAAGGTAATTGGAGCTTAAAGCGGTACTGCAAAAGATCTTTAATTTTGTTTTCCGCAAATAAAAGGGACATGGATATTTAATTTCACTACTAATGTGTCCAGGACACTAGCTAACCTGTATCTTTGTTAGAATAATAAACATCATCGTGCTTACGTTTAATGTTTTTATAACATAGCTGGTAAATTCGTGTAGTCAAATTCAGTTGTGTGAGCGTGCTTCATATTCCCATTCGACGTTAAACTAGTGCGTTGAAATGTTATTAAACAATTCGTTTATGCATGAGCTGAGCGTTCATGGAGTTATGAAGAAGGAAGTTTGGAGAGCGTTTCGAGAGCTGAGCGAAACTATAGTTGCTCGAGGCGTACGCATTAATCGTGGTTTCCAAACTTCCCGCTTGTTTCATATCTCGATGAACGCACGCTGACGCATGAACCAAATTTTACAAACATACTCAAAGCACCCAAGTTGTATAATAGAGCCAAATATCACCCTCTCCTTTCCACTGGCAGTCCCCGTTTCGCATACCTTAGTAAACAGTTTTTTTCCAGTTTTTAACTCACGCAAAATACACCCTCTGTTGCATACGGTGCGCGATTATGGTCCTTGCATGAACCTAGTTCGGATTTTCACATATATGTATTTGTTATAAAATCATCACCATTACCATCTGCGTTTCTTAACATCACCATACCTGTCACTAGTGACAAAGCCATACTTGTTCCACTTAAGATGTACTGCGGCACTTGGTAAAACACACTCATTGTGGATGCGTTTACCCTCTTCCCGAACACTTCCTGCGTGATCGTCCCATGGGACTTGATAATGTCTTTTCTTTTAATTTCAATGATTCCCGCCAAAAATACAGAACCAGCCATAAAGAGGAATCCCACAGCGATTCTGCGCAGTGGAGTAAAGTTGAAGCTAAGACGGCGAAGGCCTGGGTACACAACTCGGTCCAAAACAGGAATGGCAGCCGCCACCGAGAAAAGATTAAAAGTGGACAGTAACGTTGCTGGTAAAGTTAGTTTTCCTTTGACCTTCAAATCAAGATACGACGCTTGAAGAGCAAAGCTGGTAGCCATCTAAGAAAGGAAACAGCAAAAAGTAGCGATTCAAGGAAAAAATTAATGAGTATAAGCTTTGATTGGACATTTCTTTGAGCAGTACGTAGGGAAAGTAGGAAACTACCCAAGGAATGTGGAGGGCCTTATAAATAAATCAAAGCCTAAACCCTGAACGTCTTGTAACTTGAGAGGAAGGCTGAATGGTAATGTAGCAATAGCGACACTATTGACAGGTTAGCTCAGTGGTAGAGCACCGGACTAGCGTGCGGGAGGTCGGTGGTTCAAACCCCGGTCGGACCAACACTCAGGGTCTTTAAATAATTGAGGAGAAAGTGATGCCTTTGCAATAACATCTGCAAATGGTTAGACTTTCTAGTCTTCTCGGATAAGGACGATAAACTGTAGGCCCCGTCTCACAGTACTGGTGTGGGACGTTAAAGAACCCACGCACTGTTCGGAAGAGTAGGGGACGATGTCCCCGGTGTGATGGCTTATCACTTATTCTGACCTGGGGGCACCGGTATATCATACTGAACTTTCTCATAAAAAAAATTGTGAACTGCGTGGAGCAGTCTGGCAAAGTCCCCCACAAAGTGTTGTAAAGCGCATTTGAAAACTGTACAGTTGAATTTGCGCTATAGAAATACATGTTATTATTATTATTATTATTATTATTATTATTATTATTATTTGTACACATAACCCCAACATACTTTTAAGGCTAATATAGAACTTAATTAATTACCTGACCAACTATTATCCAGAAAAATATGAATGTTAAGAAAATTGGAATAACTCGAACCAAGGACTTCACGTCTTCAACTGTTTTATCCGGAAAATCGCCTTCATTGGTATTCTTAGCCCCATCCAACCAGTGAGCAAACACCAAAGGTTTCTTGCAGCAAAGTTTGTTCCTCAAACCTTTGCCAATTATACGAAGCGTTTTTACTAAGTAATTGTCCCCGGTTGGATACACAACGTAATGCTTTCTCCCCATAAGTAGTAGGACTGTGGCTAAAATCATCGAGAAAGCTGACATCAGATAGCCACAGAAAAAGGAAACTTCTTGTTGCACAAATGCTACAACGGTAGAACCAAGGACCTCGCCAATCAAACAGAAAAAGTAAAAAAAGTTGAAGAATTTCTCCAAAACCTCTGGTTCTCTGTGTTTTACTTGGTCTGCCCCCAAAGTAGAAATGTTCACATTTATTCCGCCTGCTCCTACGGAAATAAGAACGAGTGACAGGCTAACGAATCCTTGTTTGCTAGACACGCTCAACTCGTAAGCTTTCGAGTAACTATAGGCTGTAGCCGTGAGAAGACTGGTGCCAAGTATGTTCAGCAGACAGCATCCATACAACGTATTGTATCGCCCAATCATCGTGTCAGCAAGGTATCCCGCAATGATAGGCATGAAGAAGCTTGCTCCTAAATAAACAGAAGAATGTTACTGTTCACACACAATGAGAATTTAAATAATTTCAAGGCATTGCAGCCAAAGCACAACTTTTTATTGTGCTAAATGAGTGCTCTTAATGCAGTAAAGCAAAAAGCAAAAATGATCGACAATCATGATCAATGCAAACACTGCCAGTGATAACTTACCGTAGAATGCTAAAGTAATTTCACTTGGAAGAGGTGGAGCCAGATTGAGAACATTTTGACAATAAAACAGCATATTGATTGCTACGCCATAATAAGTCAAACGCTCAAATATCGCCATAAACATGATACAAAGGACCACAAAGTATTTGGATTTCCTCGGCCTTTCTGTTGCTGGATGGCATCCTTCTTCAATACTGCTGTACACCTGATGTCTCTCTTTGTTGTTATCTTGAATCAAAAGACACTTTTCTGTCGAGTCACCAGTGGCAGCCATTTATATCTGGAAGTAAATTTAAACCAATACTATATTATTAGTTAAGCGACCAGCCTTCATTATTTAAATGGAAATGATCCCTTTTTTGTTTTGTTTTATATTGTTTTTTTATTGTGCCAGTACACAATAAATATGGGTTATTGGCTAAGAGTGAGGTCAAGATGGCGGGATGTTGGCCAAGTTCTTTTTTTGCGTGTTTATGGACCGAGACGAAGTCGAGGTTATAAGTACGCAAAAAAAAAATAATAACGAGGCCAATATCCCGCCATCTTGACCGAAAAAGCTTGGTCAATAAAGGATTTATTATATCATGACTCAAAGGACGCTATTAAAAGACAGTAAAACGCGGGACGAACGGGCTATCCCGAGCGGTCAAGATGGCTCCATTTTGACCTCGCGATTAGCATACCAGAAGGAGAATTGATTCATCTTGAGCGCTGAAAGAGTCAGTCATATAATAATAAGAGTTATAATAATAAAAGTATTCATTTGTACACGATAAAAAATTACAGTGTGGATGATATGCTCGTGTCAATTAATTAATGTCCAACTAACTGAAAATTAAAACATACAAAAATTGCATGTCTAGATCAACACATATAAGTTCCTAATACGAGATAGTCGCCTAGTCTAATTTCAAACTGCGACAGCAGGCTGGAGCCAGTCAAACAGTTGCTAGAAGAGAATTAAAATGGTTTAAAAGGAAAGGGAAGTGGTGAATATGTGTGAGACCGCGAGGAAACATATTTATTCATCATGTGAGCAGCGTGAGACATGAAGTCATGTCTAAACGAATTGCTTGATTTTCATGGCTTAGAGGTATTGATTAGCATTTCTATACAGTTTCGAACTATTATTTTTAACCTGTTGTGATAAAATGTTACGTCCAATGTGTTACTACATATACAGTTTTCGGTAAAATCAGCGCGGCAACCTTTTTTGAAGCTGTGTTTTCACGACATATTAGAAATCCTGGTCATAGGTTTGAGCCGCTGCTAGTGCGACCAATGTTAGATCTGTTCACCAGAGCTCTCTCCTCTTCGTCTTGATTGCAAATAGATAATAATAATAATAATAATAATAATAATAATAATAATAATAATAATAATAGCTAGCCTACACACAATGACCAGTACCTAGCGTATGATTCACACCACCCGCAATCTGTAAAACGCGGTATTGTAAAGTGCCAGTACGATCGATCTGAACACCTCATAACAAAACCATCAGTTATCTCTCATGAAAAGAAACACCTCTCATCGGTCCTTGTTTCCAACGGTTATCCGTTTTCGTTTGTAAAAAACCTTACGAAAACCAAGGGACGAACAACCACTAAAGAACTTGAAACCGAAATTAAATCTACTGTTGTTCTGCCATACATCAAAGGTACATCGGAGGCTCTTCGCCGTTGCCTACAACAACAAGGCATACGGACTGTTTTCAGATCTGACACCACTCTTAGATCACACCTACAATCTTGGACGAAACTAATTGAGAAAATAGGCCTCCTAGGGACAAAAAAAACTTCTCCAATATGTGTGAGTCAACAATATCCCTAAAGTAACTTCCCTGCCCCCCCCCCTCCCCTTATCACTGTTTGCACGCACAAAGGCTTCTAAGCTCAATTTTCTCAAAACAGTTTTGTCCAAGATTGTAGTGCGACCTAAGGACATTGTCGACCAGTAAAACAAGACGGCGTAGTCTACAAGATTCCCTGCGAACGTGGTAAGGTTTATATTGGAGAGACGGGAAGATCTGTGCATGAACGGATTAAGGAACATGATAGAGACATACGGCTTGCTCGAACTCAATCCTCCCGCCGTTTCAAAACACAGCAACGCGACCGGACATTATCCGCTCTGGGACGAAGTTAAATTTATTGACCGAGACCCACATTGGTACAACCGTAGGGTTAAAGAGGCTATTCACACAAGACCTCCCCCTACAACATCAACAGGGACAGTGGAATTGAAATTCCTGAAGCGTGAATCCCGCGATCAAACAACACAACAGCCGATCAGCACCAAAGCGGACCGCTGAGGGAACAATTTCTTGTCTGAACGACAAGGATCGAAATCCTCCAATCAACAAAAGCCTAAGCGAGGATCGAAACGCACCAATCACCACCAGCCACGGTGCTTCTAATACTCACACGCAGCCAGTCAACACCATCGCCTGATGAAGACCAGCAGTATAGCGGTCGAAACGTCGCGATCCATATCTTTGTGACTCAATCGTGAGACAAAAGCTTATCTCAGCTATCATTTGAAACCACGATGACGAAAACCTTTCATAATATATTTGAAATGTTACACTCTTTCTCAACCCCATTGTTGTACGCAAATCTGGTGATTCCCAGCAAAACAGTTCAAGTTGTATGAGAGAACCTAACTCTGGATTTTTCCGGGTAAAAGGAGGTCAAAAAACAGTAAATAATAAGTTTTGATGTATACTGAAATGTTCACTTCCAAGAAGCCACGTTGTTGACACCTGATAGTAATTTTAAGGCAATCACGCCTTCCAGTCATATTGGGTGAAATTATATCAAAGACGTTGATCGAGGCTCGAACACACATTTTGATAGGACAGCAGTCCAACAGTCTGGTACTTAGCCCACGGCGGTCAAATGAATAGCTCAACAGATATCTTAACCCATTGGCGCCCAGCCGTTTTTACGTTTTCGGAATGATTTTCCACCTATAAACGATCCATAACATTTCGTGACTCTTTATTGAGACTGCCATGGAAAAGTGGTGCTGTTCTAAGGCACTGGAGGCTCAAGGTTTCTGAAAACGTCATTCTGACGTAGCTATTTTTCATCTGTGGAGCTACAACGACGTCCCAAGTTCGGTTTGCTTGCGATTTTTGCTAAGTTTACAACCATTTTTCATCTTTAGTGGCTGCCTGATGAGCATCATTAAGCATGACGGCAGCTAAGAGTCCACTTTCTCAAAGAATCGAGCAAGGTGATGTACTTTGTTGTCGAATTTGGCTTGTTACTCGACGAACTGGGAATTTGGTCTGTCGGACACTTAGTACCTATGGGACTCGACTATTGATGAATTTCTCGACCTACCGCCGCATATTTTGGAATTCGTGAGCACTGAAGATGACCACAAGCTGGAATTTTTAGCGGTAGGTCGGAGTGGCTGTTAATATGTGAAAGAATTGGGGTAAGGAACGGGCGCTGTCAAAAATTTTCGTTATTTCCCAGCATGAATGCGGTCGAGATGTTGAAAATGGTGGAAAGGCCCGAATGCACTGGAACAAAAGACTGTATCAACGCTCGGGAGAAGAATATGAACAAAAAAAGTCATTTCTAAGCTAGAACAAGGACTGAATTTTGTTATGATGGTTGAAGTTTGGTTTTTCGACGATGATTTCTTTAAAAAAGAGATAAAGGCAAAAAGGAGCATTTTCGTGGTTTGTCTTTGACGTTAAAAACGGTCAGTTTCGTTCTTGTCCAAACTCAAAAGGCCATATTTGGTAAAAATCGCTACGTTTCTTGCGTTTATTGGATAACCAAATTTAAAGGACATTCCATTTCGTGCTCACAACTGACAGTTAAGGCAATATTCGAGCGATTGAGAAAGTTGCAATGTTTTGAAGCATGGGAGTCTTGTGCGGCCGGTTTTGGCCGGCACGGGCGCCAATGAGTTAAAACAATATTCAAAAAAAATATGCTCTTTTGCAGGAACAAACATTGTCAAGAACAGGGTACATTTACACAACAGAATGAAAAACCCAATCAATAAACATTCTCTTGAACTGCAAGTGTACATCTGTACTATACTATTCTGAGCTATGAAAATTCCGCTTTGCATTGTTTTTCTAACAAGTAGACCTTGGTCTAATAATAATTCTCTTTCTCTAGATAACTTTGCAGAGCTGGTGGAAAAACTTTAGCTAGCCCTCCACCGCCATTACAACACTGGAGGTCACTCTCTGTACCAACCAGATGAGATAAAATCAATCAGTTGTCAAACACACTCCTAACACCTGTATGATATACTCCCAAAACAAGTTCAATTACACGAGCCGATGGACATCCCACCCATAAACACCACGCAGAATTACAACAACAGAGAGTAGTTGTACTCTTTCACACACTAGCTTACTTTAGGTACAGTATAATTTTAATTTAATCCTACAACACGAACAGGTATAAACTAAATATGTGGTACTGAAGACCATTTCGGTAATGGTTTCTCTAATGTTTATTATGAAATATTTTGAAAAGTGATAACATTTTGAATGAGAAGTCCTTTGTTTAATATTGTTTTTCCTTTATCTTATAAATTGTATTTAAATGCCCTTTATAGTGTGAATAGATAAAGAATTGAACTGAACTGAATTATCTTTCGATGTTTCTAATCAAACTGCTCGATTTTCTTTTGACAACAAGATTATCTGAGCCGATATCTGCTTTGCTCTGATGAATTTCGTGCTTCATAATTTCAGCTCTCTCTTTTCTTTCTTGTAGAGAGTTCAACCACCATCTTTTTTGCCTTGTTTTTTTTTTTCTTTTCTCTGTTTTTCCATGAGTTTTCGTTTTAAGCAGTTTTGTTGCTTCCTTTAAGGCTTTTGCCAATATATTTATTCTTTCTTACAGCAATCTCAAAGTGTTAAATACCTTGCATGGGTGCATATATTGACAGTCACTTAAGTTGGAGCGATCATATTGATTATATATGTTAGTAAGATAAGTAAGAATTTGAATATTATAACCAGGTTAAAGCGTTACCTGACGTCCAAATCACTTATCTCTGTTTACTATTCTCTGATATATCCTTAAATTACCTTTATTATGGTTGTCTTTTGTGGAGAAACAATTATGATGCTCCTCTATCAAAGGTTGTGAAATTACAAAATAAAGCTGTTCGTATAATTAACGATGTTCCCTTCATGGAACCAATAACTCCTCATTATGTAGCTCTGCGTCTATTGAAACTTCCCGATATAGTTAAACTTAGCACATGCTTGTTGTTCTATGAGTACTTTAATGATGGTAAAGTTCCTAGTTTTTCTCTATCTTTACGCTCTGAGCAGCATACTTATCATACTCGTAGTGCATTATCTGATCATCTAGTTATTGAATCATTCCGTACAAACATAAGGAAATTTTCTCCATGTATAAGTGGTAAATATTTTTGGAACAACATTCCCTCTTCTATTCGTCAAAAACCTTCAAAAACACCATTCAAATATGCACTGACAACTTATTATACTGCTCAGTATTGATGTTATATAATTTTATTCAACTTTGTTCTGCTGTCCCAAGTATACTATCTATCTTGTATCTATTTTTTTTATTTGCTGTTATAATATATAATTTTACTAAGGGACACAAATTATATTAGTCTACCTAGATGTGCCCCTCTCCTATTTAGTATTACTTCTTTCTCTGTAATTAATAGCTATGTAATTAATGCTAAATGGAGAAAAATAAAATACAGTACAATACAATACAATTAAGAAATTTAATACATTTCTGATAATTGAATTTACTTGCTAATAACTTTAAGAGATAGAGAATACATGTGATACCGAGTAAATGCATTGTGTCTATAATACCGGTAACAAATGCAAAGAGTCGTTGATGTACTTGTAATATTTCGATATAATTCTACATAATCTTCAGACTGAAGTGACATACAGGTGGCAGAAATTTAGATACTGTAAGATGGTACATTAGCATTAATATACACGTGAGAACGCAAAACAAAGAAAATGCTATCAGGAGAATAGGCATTTTTCCCTACTGGCTTTTAAACCAATGTTCAAAGATGATGCTGAACGCTTGATATAATAATAACTTTATTTTTGTGTCAAAGTACATTAGCATACCTGCTAATTGGAGACACAATAACAAATCTCAAATCAAATCAAATTAAATCAAATGTTGGTTTGGAGGAGAGGGGAAAACCGTAGTACCCGGAGAAAAACCTCTCGGAGCGGAGTAGAGAACCAACAAACTCATCCCACATATGGAAAGCTTCTTTGATAGTAGTAGGTTCCAATTATCGTGAGTGAATATATATACAACTTTTGATAGGCTTAGAGCGCTTTTCAGTTGAGTGTCGAAAGTAATTAGCGAATTGCCTTTTGTATTACTACGCTCAGTGACTGCCTTAAGATACTCGCGCCACTTTCTCAACCAATCAGAAGTAAAACCAAAACCAATTATGACTCACGCACGAACTTTTTCCCGCGCTTTCTGCCGGCTACATGTAATTACTTCGAGTTTTGATTGGTTCATTGCGTTGTATGTGTCGCTTGTGATTGGTCAGAGTAATTACTTTGGTTTTGGTTTAACGGCACGCAATTGAAAACCGCTCAATGGCGGCGTTTTGTCTTTGGTGTTTGTGAAGAAACATAGTTTTGTGGTCTTCTGTTTTATTCGCCAACGACACCTCTCTTTTTTGCAGCCAGGCCTCAACTATTTGGCTGACCATCCCATTCGTTGGGATTAATTGAATTTACTTGCCTTATTGAAATTACAGACCATTTTAAACATACCGTAAAAACAAACAAACAAACAAACAAAACAACAAATCACTTATTTATTAGAGCGGTTTTCAACTGAGTGTCGAAAGTAATTATGGTTTTGCGTTAGTTTTGCATTGCTTCGCTCTGTGATTGGTCAGGAAAACTCGAGCCACTTTCTCAACCAATGAGAAGCAAAACCAAAACCAATCACGACTTGCACGCGCGTATTTTCCCGCGCTTTACGCCGGCTACATGTAATTACTTCGCCTTCTGATTGGCTCGTCGCACTGGTTACTTCTGTTGTGGTCAGAGTAATTGCTTTAGTTTTTGTTTTACGACACTCAATTGAAAAGCGCTCTATAATGAGTGTAATATTAAGATCACAAAAGACATGCCGTTTTCAAAAGGAATTCAGTGCTTGTAGGATTAGGTCCTACTCAGTGGTGGAGTGCCATTTTCTTTTGTGCGGGTTTAATGATCATGTAGTTTGTTTTCTTAAAATTTATTGACAGCCTATTTATCACACATCATTGCTTCATTTTTAAGGGCTCTTGGTTTGTTAGGGTTTCCAGCTGGGTGGCATTGGAAGACGAGGCAACAATATCAGTGTCATCTGCAAAAATTCTAAAGCAATTTTTATCAGAGCAGCTGGGAATATCATTTATGTAGATGAGAAAAAGTAAAGGACCAAACGAATTGCCCTGAGGAACACCACAAACCATGGTTTGTATGAATGATTCCGTACCAGCTAAAGAGACATACTGCTGTCTACTATTTGCCAAGTTAAGTTTGAGAACCACTGCAAAGTTAGACCTCTGATCCCAAACGCCTTCGTAAAATCAAGGAAAACCCCGCAGGTATAGAGGTTATTGTCAATCGCAGTCTTTAAATTATCTGTGAACTCGGCTATTGCCTGTTCAGTCGACCTCCCTTTCCTTAAGCCAAATTGAAATTGATAAAGAATGTTATATTTTTCATTAGTATAAATCTACTAGCGTTCTATCACGAATGCCGCTCTCTGATTGGCTACCCTACTCGCTATCTATTCTGTGATAGATAGTGAGTAGCGGTTGTCAACAAAATGGCGGCCGCTTCCTCGTGTTTTCGAAGTGTCTGCGAGGAGAATTTAAATAATTGACTTGTTCAGTTTTGAAAGACTAGTAGATTTATACTAAAACAATTAGATTATTCGTTCTCGAGTTCTATCCGTGATAGCTGATGAGGGCGCAATCACGCGATAGAAATCTCGAGCTCATAATCTAATTGTTAAATATAATTTATCAGGTGCTTATAGTCAAGCTTTTCAAAAATTTGTGTAAAAGCAGAGAGAGTCGAAATTGGACGGAAGTTTGTTGTGTCTGTAATTTCAACACCTTTATCAATCGGTGTTACTTTTGACAGTTTTAAAATATCCGGAACAATGCCCTGTTCTAAGGATTGTATATATGTTCACACGTCAGATTTGATAGGAGGACCTAACACCGCCCGCATTTGTTTTTCTCGAGTCTGTTAGTAGACTATCTGAATGAAAATACCCGGCAAGTTGCTGTAGCTTTCATGAATTCGCGTGAATTCGCTGTTTGTCAAGCCGTGAAAAGGAAATTCACTTAACTCAGTCATCCGGTACTAAAGAAAAAATAATTAGTTGTAAATGGACTAAGGTCAGTGACGCGAAAAGAGCTGTGAGTTGAATATTCAAATTTGCTTGTACCGGGTATTTCTGATGTAAAACCAAAAGTTACTTCTTACACATCTTGAGTCAGCCTTGGTAACATGCAAAAACACTGAAGCTCAACAGAACAATTGGTCAGCAATTGTGATAATGAGCGGAATGAGTTTGTGTTTTGTTAACCGAAAAATGAATACCTGGTTGCTTTAGACAGCCGTCCGCACAACTTTCAAGGGGCCATGGTTGCTCAGACAATGATGGGCGACCGAGAGAGACTGATGACCGCATTATAACTGTTACTAATCCTTTAGTTTAACACCTGCAGTTTAACATTTGTTCTTTCTTGTAGAATTTCTTAATTTCACTGCATGTAACTTAAGTTTAATCACGTTATAATTTCCACCGAGTAAGCTTTCATTTGTTGACGATCCGCCTGAAAATATTGTCTCAGCTCACATCAAAATGTAAGGCTTAACTTGTCTTTTCCAAGGACGAATAAAGTAAAATAAAACGTAACTCGTTGTTTGAGCCGAAGAAACAGAAAGAGTTTACGGGGCAATGATATGCATTTCTTTACTCACCTTACCACCAACTGAGAAAGTAGTTTGAATTCAGACTGGATCCTCTTTATTGCCTTTACTATCGTCACGCTCTTCAGTCATACGTGGTAAGGCATCAAGGTAATAATTCATCCACGATTGAACAGATTCCCAACAATATTTCATTCACAAAACCGACGCACCGTTAGTTCCGTAGCGTGTTCAAGTCGGGAAAACTAACCGGAAGTGCTTAAATCACGCGCATGCTCAGTCGTTTGACAGCTGTGAAAGGTACTTGGTTTTGGGTGCTTGGTCTAAAATTTTACCGCTGATCACAATTTACGTGTATTCTCCGTTCGTTTTCACTTGGCATAAGCTACTTATGCTTGCGCTTATGCTTGCGTTTGTGCTTGCGTCGCTAGTGAAAACCAGGCTTAATAAAAAATGTTGAACATGGCGCGCATTTGTCGGTGTTTTCATAGCTAACTCTTATGAAACTTGCTTCATCTAACACAACTTCACACCTTTTCCTCCACAAAAGACTACCAGTGTTAGTCTTCCCATAGTTTCTGGTGTGGTGTTTTTTGTCCGTTTTTATTATTTTATTTTTCATGGAATACGCCTTCCCAAAAATATGACTCAGTTTATTTCAAATCATTGAAGCAACATTAAATTAGAATTTCACAGGATCGTGAAAGCCAACGTGAAACGCTCACTAACTAAACTTCAACGTATTAAATTCGCAAGATGCAAGTCAACCAGTCTGAAGATCACGTCTCTAACTTGTCCGAATAATCTCGAGAGTAAAATGTAGCCAGCGTCGGAAAGCATTTTATGGCTGCATCGCTCAGTTTATTACCGCGGCCGAAGGTGGCCATTGAAAATCAAAACTGAAAAGTCGAAAGTGACTTTTCACTTGCTATTGTCAACTACCCACTTCTTAGTTTTGAATTTGCCACTTGCGAGTTGGGATTTACGACTTGCGAGTTGTTGTTTACCACTTTCGACTAACGATTTACGACTTGCGACTCGTTGCTTACAACTTGCGAGTTACACTTGTCACTTGCGACTTGTTGCTTACCACTTACGACTTACGACTTTCGACTTACGACTTAGACCACCCCTCCCCTTCAATTTCTTTGATACCGAGAAAATACTACAGTAGCCTGGCACTAGGGAAAATGGCGGACGAATAATCGGCGAACATTGAAAAGTTTCATCAATTTGTGATGTCTTCTTAGCTTTATCACCATTTCTTTTTTCTGTTTATCATCAGATCTCAAGGTAGCAATCGAAGAATTAGTTCGAGACAACAAATCTCCCGACATTATTTTGAAATATCTGGAGATGAGGGATTTCAACAATATTAAAAGCGGAGGTTAGTATTTTTGTGCTGTCGGGAAGACCCATCTCTTTTTCTGTTTTTATTTATTTATTTATTTATTTATTTATTTTTATTTTTACTATTATTACTTTTAATCGCTTCATAAGCTTAGATTCTAGATGTGTTTTATTTAAATATTGGCAAATAAAAATTGAAGTTTGCTGTTTTGTAAGTGTTTCCTTTTCGATTTCAAAATTATACAAACAATTAAAATGAACCAGGTAGGTATTTTAAATTTAATATTGAACTTTGCTCAGAACAGTGTTCTGTAAGTGATAATGTTTTCAGTTCTAGAACACTCCAAAGATTCTGACCGGATAATGAAATAAAGCGCTATGAATGCAATCTTCTTTCACAAGATGTAGTTGAATGATACAATCATGGTTCCCTGCTAGCAGAGGTCTGACTTTTCCTTGTATTCAGCGTGGCTCTGCTATGGGTCTTTGATTTAGCCGCCGTCCGCGGTCGTGGACGGAGGTTTTAAAACGCATGTTCCTTGTATTGTTCGTCATTTGATCATGTGCTAAAAGCTTCACGTAATAGTTCGGTCGCAAAGAAACTGCAGCGCATGCTCAACGCAGACTGTTTCGACCCATGGCAAAGGTCTCTTTTCTCCTGCACGCTGAATACAAGGAAAAGAACCCTCTGCTAGTATGGAAATCATAATAATATTAATAATAATAATAAAAGTATTTATATAGCGCCTATACTTTCCAGTGCTAAGCGCTTTACAATGCTTCAAAAAGATCGGTTAAAAAGTAAAAGTCTAAAAATCATTACATATATATATGTACATAATCACAAAATACAAAATAAAAACCTAAGATAGTTCATAAACTCGCTTAAAAAGAAAGGTCTTCAATTTGGATTTGAACCTATTTACATCATTGATCGATCTAATGTCAATAGGCAAACCATTCCAGAGTATCGGGGCAATGACTGAAAAAGCCCTAAAACCATATGTCTTTAAGTTATAGGGTTTAATAATAAGACGCCATTTGTCTGAAGATGAGCGAAGGTTCCTCGTAGGTTCATAAACATGGATTAGGTCAACCAAATAATCAGGAGCTAAATTGTTGAGTATCTTAAAACAAATGAGATTAATCTTAAAGATTATTCTTTGCTCCACCGGTAGCCAGTGCAACTCCTTTAGAGTACCACTTATATGATCAAACTTGCTTAAGCAGGCAATCACACGTGCTGCAGCGTTTTGAACACTTTGAAGTTTGCTAATTTCATACTTGGGAAGACCATGTAAAAGCGAGTTGCAGAAATCCAGCTTTGAATTTACAAATGCGTGCACAAGAACTTCAGCCGTTGTGGCATTAATGTACTTACGAATCTTAGCTATATTTCTTAGGTGGTAGAATGCCTCTTTAACTACGCTGTTAATATGAAAAGACATCGTTGGAGTATTATCGAAAATGACGCCGATATTACGCGCCTTATTTGTAGGCTCGATGATAACAGTTCGTATTTTAATTGAAGGTAGCCGTGGAGGGAGTCTAAACCTAGAATAGAGAATGAGAAGTTCCGTTTTGTCAGTATTTAATTTCAGTTTATTAGTAGTCATCCAGTTGGTGATATCAACAAGACAGCTTTCAATCCGGGAAATTGTAGTGGTAAGATCATCCATATCATCACAACTGAAGGTGGTGTACAGTTGAGTATCATCAGTATACATATGGAAGTCCATGTCATGACATCGTATTAGGTCACCAAGCGGGGCTGTGTACAAGAGATACAGCAACGGACCCAACACGGACCCCTGGGGTACACCAAATCTGAGCGGACGAGCTGAAGAGGTAGATCCATCGATCTGAACTGACTGGGAACGATCAGTAAGATAAGACTGCAGCCACAAAAGCGCTTTTCCTTTTATACCAAACCTGGATTGTAGTCTGTGTAATAAGATCATATGATCAACGGTATCGAAGGCTGCTGATAGATCTAGCAGCAAGAGAACAACGCATTGCTTATCATCAATTGATTTCAAAATATCATTTTGAACACGAATAAGCGCTGTCTCACAACTGTGGTGTTTCTTATAAGCAGACTGGAGACCTTCATTCAGATCATTATCACACAAATAATTCGTCAGACGAATGGCCGCAGCTTTTTCGATAACTTTAGACAAAAACTTCAGGTTAGATACTGGTCGAAAGTTAGAAAAAATTTCAAAGTCTAGGGACGGCTTCTTCAGTAAAGGAGACAACACTGCATTCTTCATGGAACTTGGCATAGAAGCTGAATTGAATGAGAGGTTTACGACCCTATTAACAATAGGTAGTAAATCATCAATACAGCAACGTAGAAGAGAAGCAGGTACAGGATCGAGAGAACACGATTTGGCGGCGATGTTTTTCACAAAACCAGAAAGTTCATCCTCTGAGGTAGGAGAGAATTCGCTTAATTCACATGAAGTTGTGGCGTCATCTATCAATGAAGCATCAGTAATAGATAGCGTATCCAGTTGATGCCTGATTGTCACAATTTTATCACCGAAGAAGTCAGCGAACTTATCACATAATTCCTTTGGAGAGTCACAGGATGGATAGTGGATTTGAGGCTTACGGTGCAGCATACGGTCTATGGTGTTAAATAAAACTTTGCGATCCGATTTATTTTCATTAATAAGCGAAGCGTAATAACTCATCTTTGAAGACTTCAAGAGCTTACGAACTCGACTATACTGATCAGCATATTGCAGCCTATCTGTTTCAGTTCCAGACTTACGCCAACGCCTTTCCAGTTTACGACGTTTACGTTTTTCTGCAGCAATTTCCTCACTATACCACGGCGCAGATGGACGAGGTGTTACAAAGCATGTTTTTAATGGAGCATGCACGTCCACAACTTTGCCCAATTCCCTATCATATTGATCACATAAATCATTCACATTGGATGCAGGTAATGAGAAAAGTGTGGAAGCCATGACATCGCTGCGAAATTCAATTGCATCAACACCACGAATTTTCCGATATTGTTTTTTAACTTTTGGTGGACGTGGCTTGGCAAGTGATAGTATTGAATGAATAGCTGAGTGATCAGACAAATGAGGATTCAAGGTTGACCAACTCTCAATAATGCCATCACACGCTCGGGTGATCATCAAATCAAGCGAGTGATTATCCTTGTGAGTAGGACCAGAAACATGTTGAATTAAATTATGAGAATCAAGTAAGTCCAAAAACCTGGAGGCCAGACTGTCGGTGCGATCGTCGACATGGAAATTGAAATCTCCCGTCAATAAAAGATGACCACTAGCTATCGCTAAATGCTCAAGTAAAATAGGAAATTCGTTGAAAAACATAGTCGCAGTGAGCCCATTCTCGGTAGACGGCGGAGGCCGATAGAGTACACCAATTCTAATAACAGTAGCGGGTGTTCTTAGCAAGACCTCCATGTATTCAAAAGATACGAATCTGTTTACATCTTGTTTCTCAATCTTGTAGCATTTATTGTACAGTAGACCAACACCACCACCACGATTATTCACTCGAGGAATATGCATAAACGCAAACCCCAGAGGACAGAGTTCATTTATAATGTTCGCCATTTGTTGATTATTCAAGTCTAGCCAAGTTTCTGTTATCGCCAACAGGTCTATTTGATTCTCAACCACATAGTCTTTCAAAAACATAGCCTTCTTCCTGATAGAACGAGCATTCAATAAAGCGAAGCAAATCAAATCAGAACGTACCGCTTGAATAGCACGGGCAGGCTGAATGCTTATAAGATTATTAAAATTAACACCGCCGCTCCTTGAAAGAGGTTTATTATGTCCCGCCATGCTGTAGATAGATGAAATTCTACGAGGTGCAGACAAACCATGGTTACTCGGAGTAGCTTGGCCACAATTTTCACATTTATCCGGACCAGGGTTTAAACACACATCTCCGCCGATAAATAAACGAATTAAATGGAAGCCAGAGACGGAGCGAGAGTGGTAGTTGATTCTCGAAGAGAAGTAACCTTTCCCACGTGCAATATGGATGATTAGCCGATTGTGGTTCCACGGACAAGAAGCTAAGCCACTCGCTTTACTCTCCGCGATATCATCACCAAATGAACAGCGGTTGACCAAAGAAGCTTCATGGTAGCCATCATGTCCATGTTTAAAAAATGTCAAAGGCCAAAGAACGATAAGAATAAACAGAAACACAGAGCGGCGAAAAAGCGGTCTGCACGCCATGCCGACAGCTCCCAAACTCTTCAACAGTTCGTTGCGTTGGCTTATGAATGTAAAGGATGCCACAGGTCGTTTGGCTAGATGGTCACTGCTTCTTCAGCAGTATGATTTTGATATCGTTCACCGTCCTGGGAAAGAGAATGGCAATGCTGATGGTTTATCTAGGCGTCCGTATGACTCAACCGAGTTCAGTTCACTTCAGGCAGAAGATCCGCAGGTTGCGGAAATACGTGAAATGCATGGTATTCAATGGGTGATTTATTTTAAATGTTTGTATAATTTTGAAATCCAAAACGAAACACTTACAGAACAGTGAACTTCAATATTTAAGGGTTAATATATAAGCTTAAGCCTAATAAGATTATTTGCCAAAATTTTCAGTAATACAACACAGCTATCTAGAATCTTAAGGATACCTCACAATAAAAGGGGTAATGCCCGCTACCATGTGGCCTTAGTGCCTTTAGAGTGGCTTCAGCTTACCAAATCACATTAAATTGTGAGGTATCCTTGTCACTCCAGTCACATCCCACAAGCTTTACGTTTTCATTGCTTGTTTTATGGATATGTGGGTACTTGAGCCTGAGCATTAGATATGCCATGCTGATGAGGCCTAACAAGGCAGAAACAGCTGTCCATGGCTGCTAATGCTTGGGCTCAATCTTTGCTTTGGTAGATTTAAGGGGTAATGCCCGCTACAATGTGGCCTTAGTGCCTTTAGAGTGGCTTCAGCTTACCAAATCACATTAAATTGTGAGGTATCCTTGTCACTCCAGCCACATCCCACAAGCTTTATGTTTTCATTGCCTATCTAGAATCTTAGCTTATGCAGCAAAAAAGTAAATAAATAAATAAATAAATAAATAAATAACTAAATAAATAAATAAATAAAATAAAAACAATAGCAAAAGAGAGAGGCCTTCCCGAAAGCACAAAAATTCAACTAACAACAGGAAAAGAGATGGGTCTTCCCGACAGCACAAAAATTCAACCAACCTCTGCTTTTTGTTGAAATCCCTCTCAAGCAGAATGTCTCAAGACATTACAAAATATGGTATTCGCGGCATTTATCATCATACACGATTCATCATCGGACAGCCGAAAAAATAAATGAAAACTCAAAAACAGAATAGGCTAGTTCCTGTTGTTCCAACTTTGCATATAAAGATTAGGTCTTCTTTCGATCTAGCGATCGAGATTTCAGTTCAGTCTTGATCCGACGGCACATTTCCCGAAACGAAGAAAAAAATGGCGTCTCTATCTATGGTAATGGTAATGGTAATGGTAATGGTAATGGTAATGGTAATGGTAATGGTAATGGTAATGGTAATGGTAATGGTAATGGTAATGGTAATGGTAATGGTAATGGTAATGGTAATGGTAAATATAGTGGATTTATATAAGTAAGTAAGTAAGTAAGTAAGTAAGAACTTTATTAATGTGTCGAAATCGCTAGCATACAATGTATACTAATTGGGGACACCTAGCTAAAAATTAGTTATCAAGTAAATAAAATAGGAATATATTTACATATCTATATATTGAATAAACTGTGAGTCATGCATTAAAATCAATTATGAAATGTATTTACATGTGTATATTGAATAGGTAATGAGTCATGCATTATCTGAAGATCAGTTGTTAGTTGTTACATAAAAAACAGTCTTTGCAAGTATAATCCAGCAGGCTTGTAAAATTAACCTTTTTAACGCGTTTTTTAAAAGTGTCTAATGATTCAGACGATCTGATAGATTTGTCAAGTTTGGACCAAATGACAGGGCCTAGATAAGTCAGGCTGTGTTTGCCATGAGCAACAGTCCGAAATCTCGGTATGACGAAATCAGAGTTTCTAAGGTGATACTGAGAATTAGTAGCAACAAATAAGTCAGCAATGTAAGGGGGGCCAGACCATATTTAACTTTATACATTATGGTTGCAATAGCTTGGAGTCTTCGCGTATAAAGTGTTGGTAGTCTCGCTCTTTGCAAGAGTTCCTCATACGTCGATTTATTGTCACAATAAACAGCACGTAATGCTCGTTCTTGAATTCGTTCTAGTTTTCTGGCATCAGAAGAACGACAAAAATGCCAGACAGTCTGACAGTATGTGAGATGAGGTAGTATAGCAAATTTGACAATGTGTAATTTAGCTGATGTCGGAATAAGGTTACGTAATCTGAGAAGAACACCCGTTTGACAGGAGGCTTTTCTACAAACATTGCTCACATGATTCGAAAATGATAGTTGATCGTCTAAAGTAACTCCTAAGAGTGTTATCTCAGATTTCTGATCAATTACGATTAACGCACATATCACACAGTTTCATGGCGGTTTGCAATTCTTCTTTTGGGTGAGATCTAGCGTCAGCCTGTAAAAGCGCCTCTGGCAGCCACTATAAGTCCATATTTTATCTCACCCACCCAACCCAATTCACACACGAAAGTCAGATACGCTTAAATTGACCAACCGCGCGAAGAAAATTCACTAAAAAGGGTATCAAAGTAGGCCACAGGTACCCCTTTTGTGCGGAGCCTCCCCGTATAGGCCATTATAGGGAGTACCCCCCCCCCCTCCCCCGGGCACAGACGCTTCGTTCTCACCAACAGAAGACTTAACGCCCCTCAACGCCATCTTGAATCCCACAAACCATATCGGCTTTTGTTTTGGGTGCTGTCTGCTGACAGAGAGATATTTCCTTGCAGTGAGGTTTTTTTTTTTTTTTTTTTTTTATTTCGTTCTAACTTGTGTGAACGCGCGTAATGTTTTCAGTCTTAAAACAGCTTCCCGTTGTACAACTGATTCGTAAACTAAAGGAAATCTTCCTACAGCTACCTCAGGTGATCAACTAAGCATTTCTTTATTACTATTTTCAGCCTTGAAATGCCACCAAGACCACTAATCTGAACGTCGTCCGATAATGGATTTTCATGTCCGATAATAAATTCCTCGACCTACTCACTTTTCAATAAATTTTGTTTGAAATACTTCCTCTGAAGTGGAATTGACATGGCCTGATAGTTGATTTAGATCCTAAATTTTTGGTGTGAGAAAATTTGAAACGATCTTTCTTCATTCTACGTGAAACAGACTAACGTAAGGTGTCCAATAATAATTAATGTCGGGAGATTTGTTGTCTCGAACTAATTCTTCGATTTCCACTTTGAGATCTGATGATAAACAGAAAAAGGAAATGGTGATAAAGATAAGAAGGCATTCCAAATTGATGAAACTTTTCAATGTTCGCCGATTACCTTCGTCCGCTCTCGTCCGCCATTACTCACGGCTTGTCTTGAAATGCCCTAGTGCCAGGCTACTGTAGTGTTTTCTCGGTTATCAAAGAAATTGAAGGGGAGGGCTGGTCTAAGTCTAAGTCGTAAGTCGTAAGTGGTAATCAACAAGTCGCAAGTGACAAGTGTAACTCGAAAGTGGTAAACAACAACTCGCAAGTCGTAAATCCCAACTCGCAAGTGGCAAATTCAAAACTAAGAAGTGGGTAGTTGACAATAACAAGTGAAAAGTCACTTTAGACTTTTCAGTTTTGATTTTCAATGGCCACTCTCGGCTGCGGTAGTTTATACTAGCCGTGGTTGCTCGTTCTTACATATCTGAAGTTCGTCGTATCATGAGGGTGTAGTGCTGGTACTCAGGAGGCCGTTGCAACAAGTCTTCGCTTTCGCCTTTACTGATTTTTTCACATTTGAAAGAGGCCCAGCCCTCGGTCACGTTATTAGATACCTACGGAGGTTAGTCTCTAAAGGAACTTTGATGTTGAGTCAGAGGAGGAGTGAGAAGAATTTTTGTTATCTTTTACTGGTAAATTGGCCACTGTGGGAGTTCAAGAGCTTTCCTGTGATCTAGCGGACATCGCCACTAGACGATGACCTGGGATCGTTCTCTATCTCTAAAGTACTCTGACTGCACTCTTTCAAAGGGCGCTTCACCTTTTGTTGATCTTCATCAGTATACCGATACCTTACTGCTAACAACAGGAACACAGCAGTATTGACCAACATCAGCCCAGCCAACAGGAACATGTAGTATTCAAGTGATCCTTTGTTGAGGTTATCAGGATACCACTGACCATCTGAAGCATGTTTCACAATGGAAGCCAATGCTGATGCTACGTAATAACCTAATCCAATCATCGCCAAGCACAGACCCATGACTACGCCGCGCAAGTCGGTTGGGGACTGGGAATAGGCAAATTCAAGACCTGAAACAAGATGGAGAACGTATTTTTTAACCTAGCGCAGCACAGTAACCATGCTCACTAATTGCTGAGAAGAAAAAGAATTGTTTTAAAGAAGTAAAGGGATTTTTAAAAAGTGTGATTCGTGAATAAATTTCACCGTTGAGAGCCAATCAGATTGCAAGGATCACCAGTAATTTGAAACTGAGTGTAATAAAATAATGATATAACAGGGAAAACAACGATTTATTTATTTTTGTACCCAACCCATGAGGAAAACACACCATCGACCCAAAGTGGTGATTTCTACAAAAATAAATAGAAACTATTTGAAGTAACAGTGTAGACCTTGGCTGTGATTTTCCACTGAAGATACTGAAGGCCCTTAAGCCATTTTATTACCATACGTCCGTACAAATAAGATTGTGGTGTTACGCTTCTTCCCATTCTGTTTTCAAATTAAGTTATCACGATACCTGTTACTGACACCAAAGCCTCACTCGTCCCTTGCAAAATATACTGCGGTACTTGGTAAAATACACTCATGGTAGATGAGTTTACGTATGAATCCAACACATCCTGCTTGAACGTCCCGTGGGTCTTGATAATGTGTTTTCTTTCAATTTCAATGATTCCCGCCAAAACAACTGAGCCAGCAGCAAAGAGCAATCCAACACCGATTCTGCGCAGTGGAGTAAAGTCCAAACCAAGGCGGCGGAGACCTGGGTACACAACTCGGTCGATGAAGGGAATGAGGACAAGCAGCGAGACGATTTCAAAAAGGCTAAGCGAGGCTGCTGGGAATGACACCTTGTCAGTGACTTTCAAATTCATGTAAGAGCCTTGCAGCAGATACGTGGTAAGACCCTGAAAAATACCGATACGTGACATAGAAACTGAAAAAATAACGTACAAACTGCAATTATCCCCAGTGTAACGTATGGAATTTCAGTATGGGGTAATTGTTCTCCCTCTGCACTGAATTCTCTAAACCATATTCATGCAAGAGCTGCTCGTCTTGTGAATAACCTCCATTCAACGTTGGCAGATGACACATGTCTCATGAAATCTGACTGGCTGCCCATCTCTTACTTCTATAAAAAATCCGTACTGTCTCTCTTGCACAAAGTATATTATGGAACAACCACCCAATCGATATGTGAACTGTTTTCTAAAAGAGTTTCTTCTAGATCTTCTCGTGTTCCTAACCAATTTAATATCATTAGATTTAGATCAGAGACTGGCAGGAACTCCCTACGATATAGAGGTCCTGTTATTTGGAATTTTGTAAATAGATTAGTTAAAATACCTGAAAGTCTTTATTCTTTTAAACAAATTTTACGTAAACATGTTAAGATTATTGACAATTTTTCATTTGACAAAGAGGCAACAGTAGTCGCTAACAAAAAGGATCATTTCATCTACTTTTAGATTTATATGTTAGTCTTAGTGAATACCGTATTATTTGTCTTATTTGTATTTATTTGTATTATCTGTATTATTTGTATACATTAGTTCTAAGTTATTATTGTAATTTTCATACATGTAATTCTTAATGTTTAGCATAGTAGGTCCACATCAGCCCTTTGGCTGCCTTTAACACAACCTACTTATCAAATAAAGTATGTATGTATGTATGTATGTAATGTTGCTCAAAAGTTTTAAATGGGTGTCATGCAGTGAGAAAACCTCATTCAGCATTTGACCGTAAAGTAGGCGTCACGGCTGAAACAAGATAGACGAGGGTTTAACAGGGTTATTGAGCCCGCAAACATGAGAGAATTTTGAACATGGCATCCTACTCTTCGTGGTCCTAGCTATAAGTGAAACTAATATATAGAGTAAGCCCAGCCTAAAAGAGAAGCTCCGCGATTATTAATTTTTACTGGCATCGAGCAACTTCGCATGGCTTTTCTTGGGCCAATTTTGTTTCCAAAAATTCAACCGCAGGGAAAAGGAAGAGTGTCCGTAGAAAAGGCAAAAAGCAGCACGAAACATAGTTTAGAGCACCTCGCCGAACAGCAATTGACCGCGGGTCAAAAGCCACCAAGGCACGCACTGAAAACAACAAAATGTTGCAAGGAAATGAAATACGATGCGTGTTTCTTCGAAGATTCTTGGAGAATGTGCAGAAATTAGACAAGTAAAACACATATCTCATAGTAAATTTTAAAAAGTGTTAAATAATTTTGACGTGCTCTCCTAAAATCCTTTGCACTGTCTTCTACTTTTGCTTTCTTTAACATATCAAGAACTTGCATTTAGAATGCTGCTGGCAATTCAGCATTCATGCCAAATGAAATGTCTATGTTCATGAAAGAAGCGCGCAAACATGTTTTCATGGACGTTTCGTCAATAACTTACGTCTAATCATATCGAGATGAATTTAAATACTGTGCATGTGGTTACGGATTGCCTGACACCGTTAGCCAGTTCCGGCTCAAGACATAAGCCAACTAAAGAGCTCCAAAGGTTGAAGATTCTTTTGCTTAGTTTGCAATAACCCTATAGTCAAAAGTGTATATCTTACCTGTCCAAATATTGTCCAGTAGAATATAAATGTCAAAAAAATGGGTATCAATCGAACCACAGACTTAACCCCTTCCACCATATCCTCAGAGAAATTTCCTCCTTTTCTAACCGTAGCAGCATCAAGCCAGTGATTTAAAACAGTAGATTTTCTACAGCAGAGTTTGGTCTTCAGTCCGGTGCCAATAATTCGAAATGTGTCCGCTAAATAACTGCCCTTTGCGGGGTGAATGGTGTAGTGATTTCTTCCAATAAGTAGAAGAATGGTTGCTAGGACTATTGAAACCGCGGGTATTAGGTAGCCATAGAAAAAGGAAACTTCTTGCTGAACGTATACAACAACAGTGTAGGCCAACAGCGAGCCAACCTGGATGAACCAGTAAAACCAGTCAAAGAATTTCTGAACCATTTCCGTTCCTTCATTCTCTACTTGGTCTGCACCCATTGGAGAGACGTTCGCCTTGATTCCTCCTGTTCCTATGGCAATAAGAATGAGTGACACCCCAAGTAATCCTTCTTTACTGGACATGCTCAGCGCGTAGGTTGTTGGGTAATTGTAGGTAGTAGCCGTTAGAAGAGTGGTGCCGACAATATAGAGCAGTGAGGATCCGTATATGGTGTTGTACCGCCCGATCATTGTGTCGGCAAGCCAGCCACCGATTACAGGAGTGAAAAAACACGTTCCTAAATCAGAAGAAATCAATCTTCATTAATACCCCTAACCCTTATTCTGAGTACGAAGTTTTCTCAAACAATTTAACGCTGCATGCTACATCGGCAGCCTTTTATTGCTACTTCAGTGTTTCAGGTTAGATTTTGTAGTTTCCGTATGTAGATTTCTCTAATCTAATATGACTGAAAAAGAAACTGAAGTAGTGTTGGAAAAGTGTATTTAACCTTTGACTGTCAACTATTTGAATCGTTGGATTATCCTTGAATGGAAGACATAACTCAATACGCCGGTTAAGTGTCATCTGTTACTGTATTGCCCCTCATCTTTAACCTTTTACGATCCAATAGTGACTAGCATCTGATTTTTCCAAAAAGTATTATCGCTTAATCAAACACTTAAGATATGAGAACGGAAAGAAAAAGATCACTAACAGAGGAAGTGTTTTGATGCTCAAAAACACCCTCCCTTAATAAGCATACTGAGAGCAATGAGGATAATATATGCACCTTGATACTGCGGTGGAACACTGTATGGTACCGAGCAATAAAGGAAAGCTATTTGAGGCGTTCAGACACACTATACCTTGAAAAGCCAAGGTGATTGTACTTGGTAACGGTGAAGCAAGCTTGAGAACATCTTTGCAATAGAAAATCAGATTGGCTGCCACTCCATAGAAAGTCAGACGCTCGCAAAGCTCGACACATAGAATGCAAAGCACCACAAGATATCTGGTTCTTCGTGACCTTGGCTCCGCTGAGTGGCATCTGCCTTCAGTGATGCTTTTTATCTGTAGTCCCTCGTTGTAGTCACGGCCACGGATTAACGGGCGTTCTTCCTCTGCCATTAGGAGTGCCTGCATAGAGAGAGAACCGCCGACCGGTTAGCTCAGTTGCTAGAGCACAGGACTACCTTGCGGGAGGTCGCGAGTTCAAACCCCGGCCGGACCAACACTCAAGGTCTTAAAAAAATACCCCTACTGGGTAGACCTGTACCCAGTAAAAGCTGAAAAAAAAATAGAAAAGAAAATCACAGGGACCACGGACATCTGTTGGCAACAGGTTCCAGTTGTTGAAAGCATGATTCTTATTTCATCATTTCATTTCATTTTATTTATTTGCCTTTTTTCTTAATACATTAACAATTTAAAGTACAACAATATGTGGCAAGGTGACCTCTAGAAACCACCAGGCTTTTAGTTGAGGCCACTTCTGTGCATATTGACAATATAGATAGATAGTGTGCGGCCTAGCCAATTCAGCAATTATTTTACTAAAAATTGTAGCAGTTTCTTCTTATGCTGATCTCGTGTTAGCGTGAACTTTGTTTCAGATTTGTTTATACTGTAGATTTATATGAACATTTCCCAAAGAGTTTCGCCTGCACGATTTGAGCGAAAACTTTACTTTGAGCTTAAAATTCGCTTTCAAAACCCTTCTGTGAGTGAGATCGGAAAAATATATTTCCCAATTTTTTTAAGAATACATTTTATACTACGTTTTGGCGGTTTCCGTTAATTCAGTGATCCGTAAATAAGCGAGCGTCTCTGAACGAGGTTTTTTTTGTTGGCACCGTTGTGAGACTGCCACATTTATGAGCCAGCCAAGTGACTAACCTTTACGTTTTCATTCGATGAAGCCGAAATGTTTTCTTCGTTGGTTTGTTGGTTTGTTTGTTTGTTTTTAGGCGAAGCAATAAAACCTTACCGGACTAAAAATTGGTAGCGTATTCGGCTTTGTTAAAATATGTGAGTCAGTGATTCACTGCCACCTTGGAATGGCAAGAACATGGGTTTCTTTCCCCTGCGTTTCTTAGATTTTTTTCCTCGGAGGGTGTTTCACAGAACTTTAAAAGATACTTAATAGTTTTACATTGCACGTACAAAGATAATGAATTGAGGTCAATTCATTGTCTTATTTCCACATACTAATTGATGCAAGAGAGCGCTATAGCGTGACCGCTACAAAGCTGAATTTCCTGTAGCTTCCTAATGTCTCGTTGTTACGTTGAAATGAAAGGAAGCTTGCATGTTTGCATCCAAAACAAATGTCATAAGATGCCAGTGAACTAACTGACCGTGACCCAGCTAACTCAGTGGATTTCAACGGGAAAGTGAATGACGTCATTGGGGTGGTGTTGAAACCGCGCACGTGATCAGGGTCCAGGGTTCAGGAAACTACTTCCGCAAAGAGTTTCGCTTCACCGCGGACGTGACAAAAACAGACATCAACAAAGCTGGAACGCAGAGAGGACAAAATGCTTCCTTAACTCAGTGTTGTTACCGAGATATGAACAGGGTAAATTCAGAAACTGAGCAAGAATATCGATGACGCATCAGACATTGTCAAATGAGGGTGATAATGATCTATAATTTTGAAGTTCACGACTTCCAAACTTCCTGACAGCTTACGAAAGCGATAGGCAAGTTTCAGTAGTGGCTTGCTTGTGAAAAGTAGTTGACGTTGTAAAAGCAAATAGAGTCCATTAGGACTTGGTTTATTTCAGTTGTAAATAACTAACACAAGAGGTCACAAGTGACGAAGTGACAACCTCACCAACCTTTTTTATGGCGTCATAATGCTGTGACGAGCGATAAAAGAAAACGCAATTAAAACTCATAACAGCATATTATGACTCTGATTAACAAGTGGAGCGAGGGCTGTACGGGACTGATTCGAAAAGCCTTAACCTGTATCCCCTAGACAAGCGATAATACGGTCACATCTCAAGGAGACAAACAGTCATACAAACACTCGACGAACTCAATCCTTGCAGAATCTTAGCGACATCGCTACGTGATACTGCTGAGCAGGGTTAATCAAAGCTTTTTTGCGCAGTCAACCGAATTACCGGGAGAAACAATAAACAAGCTTCAAGCTAACCTTTTTACGATCCAGCAAATAGAACTCCCAGAAAGCAAACACGGGGCAAACAAGCGGCACCCAACGGCAGAGACTTCTACTTGGCGATTTGGAAACAAGAATCTTGTGTAACTTCCTCCTCTCTAGTGCCTTGCTATGATGACAGGGTAAAAAACCACAGGGCTCTGGGAACGAGAGTGACCATTCGGAGGCATGTCATTGGGCATGTTTACTTATTTACAAAGCAAATTGACTGCATGATAAGCTGGTGCATTCAAAATATGGGCGATATGTGCCCGGGGATACGTGACACAAATTGTAAAGTGGTTCCATGACTAGTGATAAATATATCAAATTAAGCGTCAGAAATGTTTCTTAAAAACACAGACGTTTCGGGTAATTAACCCATCAGGCCCGGCCAGGGGTTTTGGGTAAACGGAATCTAGGGCCATTTTAATTCAGGTATAGTATATGCAGAAGGGCTGATGATACGCTTCTGGTATATGGTATTTCTATGTTACAATTCGGGTATAAAGTATCTGGTTCTTCCTAAATTTTCGGTATTCGGCATACAGCCATGGATTAAATGCCTCAAGATAATTTTAGGTATTAATTATCACTCGTTTTACAATTTTAAGGTATATTGGTAGCTTATGGCCCGAAAACACTGGGTATATTAGTATCCCACCTCCCCTGGCCGGACCTGACCCTTCTTCAGTGTGTTCAGCGTCTTCAATTTCAAACGCGAGTACTTTACTGACGACGGATTAACTCTCCTGGGACCTAAGAAAACTCCCCGGTCGGTGTTATCCCAAGCAATGATTTACTGTGTTGTTTATGTTTTCCAGTATTAATTGTGAATTTATCGATTTTGAATTACTTTAACAATAAAGGTTTTAGATAATTGAAATGTGTTAATGTTTTCACACCTGCCTCACATACATATAAGAGGGAAATCTTTCCGGTTCAATTGAAATTGAATGCTTCATGATTTTTATACCGTTTTCGCTTTCTGGCGAACGAAATCGAACTAATCGCGTTGATTTAGTTGTATTGGAACGAGTTCGATTAATCGAACTCACCGAAAAGTTCCAGTTCGATTATGTTCGATTACCGAACCAATCGAACAACAAACGAACGATTGGGTTCGATTGAGCTCGATGGATTTTGGTTCGGATTCACCCAGTTGACTTCGCCGGGACTGCTGAAAGGTCGAACACCGACAAAGGCCACCTCGAGGACAGAATTTTAGAATCTCAACATCATTTGGTATTTGGACGAAATTGTATAATTTTTCTAGTCTATTAAAAACATTGATAATTAATTAGCAGCTCAGGATTTACCAAATATCAGGATTACGAAATCCCAGGTCTTTTGAGCTCCAGTATCGGCCATCTCGCAACTTAAAGAGGCAGAGCGGCGGTCAGAGCGGTTAGAGCGGTGCTTTGAATTTCACTCAGGAACAGCAGTGGGAATAACAATTAATAATAACCTGACAAAAAGAAACCAGGCGAAGTATCGTTCCGTACCTGTTACCACCTGCTTTGCATTTGCTACCTGCGGATCATAAAATACAAATGTGCCTTCGTTGTATGGTACCTTAATTGCACTCTTGCAGTGGGTCTTCTTTGCATTCTCAAGTTGATTATATTTCTTACATCGATATCTACAATGGCTCTTTGACTAAAATGAACGTCCATTGTTAAGGATCTAATTGACAATCATGGATCGGCCGTATCTTACATAGTGAATCATATCGATCGAGGATTAGCGCTGTTCAGTGCTTGTTAGGATGAACTCCAAAGTTTGCAGTTGGTTTCAGCGACCGCTTTTTACAATTTATTCGTATAAACTGAAAATATCGAATGCTTCTTTTGTTTACGTACCTGTTAGCTTGGACAGGTCCTCGCATCATCATTTTGCATTCAAACTTCTAGGTTTTCTCTTAGTCCACCTAATTAGTAAAATGATAGGGCGAGATCATTTTCAGCGCAAAGGTGAATTGGTAACGCATTTCTCATTTTATGAACTCAGCTGTGAAACCAGTAGCTGTTTTCAAGGGTAGATTTTTTATAGCGGTCAATGCGATGCAATTCTTGAGCCAGAACAACTTTCATTCTCTGTTTGAAATTATGAGCTCATTGTTCAACCCAGGTTCCGGACAGTGGGCTCCCAAGAAGCCCAGATAGTTACGAAATACCAAGCACCCAGGCCCTGATGAAACCCAAGCAGTTAGAATTTGTTTAACTAGAGTGCAACGAGTCGATACGGTTTGCGGTTGTTTTATTGCAATAGGAACGTTTGTTCAAATTTAGAAAGCCTTTGTTTAATTTATCCATTGGTTAACTATTATTATTATCACACCACAAATAACATTACTATAATGAAAACCAAAAAGATATATAGAAAGAACAGAGGTAACAATGGCGAGGAGACCTAAAGGAAAACAAAAAAAGAAAAAATAAGGACGAAACAGCTGTCCGGATGGTTGCAGCCCTACTTTATCGAGTTTCGGTCATGTTGGTGTCTCGCAAAGTCAATTTTTTTCACATAGTATCAGCCTTGCTTGTTACGTGTATATATGACGCGCCAAAACGGACAAAAATACTTCTTTGATATATATAAGACTTCTCCTAAATATATAATACTTGTTTCATATAGATATAACTCGATGTAGAAATATCCAACTTGTTTCCAAATCAACACAATACTTCTTTGATATATATAAGACTTCTCCCAAATATATAATTCTTGTTTCATACAGATAAAACTCGATGTAGAAATATCCAACTTGTTTCCAAATAAACAAAACATCTTGTAACTTTGAATATTTATGCAACTTGAGGCACAAATACAAAACTTGTTTCAAATATTTGACTTGGTTCACACAAATAGGACTTGCGCCGCATATATAAAACTTCTTATCGATTAGATTATTGCAAATCGATACCACAGTTAGTATCCAGGCCTATGGAAAACGGGTTTACCTAAAACAGGGAATCCGGAAAAAAGAAGTTTGGTGGAAAATTTTGACAAAGGTTGAAGTCGCTTGGGCAAAAATATTGTCAACAAATTATATGATGACTTAGCCTGAGTTTTGCAGCAATCAAGCCCATGAAGTTTATTCTAGGGCGGCATTTTAATACTTTGGTTTTGCTTTTAATAAACCGCCTGATTCCTTTGAAGCACACGGCTTTCAATCACACCACAACGATACTAATCAATGTATTGTGCATTTTGAACATTTTAAAATCAAATCATTTTAACTAAAAGCGCCTTCTCTTATTCTTTTTGTCGATGAAAAGTGTTAGGCCTGTCCACAAGTTGACGGCAACTTTTTGAACAACTTTCGATTTTCGATCAACCTTTTTTGATTTCGAGCAACTTTTTTTCCGTTTTCAATGTTTTGTTATTCATTTCAGCTTGATCTTTATAAAACAAGAGCTATTTTTTGCTTATTATTTTGAACGCTACATGACCAAAAACCAGAGAAGAATCGCTTTGCATATGACTTAATTGCGCGTGGGAACGGTTACACCTGATTGGTCATTGTCTGTTTGGGAACTGTTTCGGTGTGTACATTTCAGGTTGTTGAGGTGGCAGTCGATAAAACGAGGAACATGGTCGGAACATGGGACATTCCGGAACATCTCCAAAAGACGAAGAAAAATCAATTTAAAAAAACTTTAAATATGCAGGAAAAAAGAAAATATGGGGGCTGGGTGAGGATTGTTTTAGCGCTTTCGTTTGCTTACAACATTTTCAGAAAGATTCACCCTCATACCGTCCTCTGTCATTGCTCTTTTTTTCGAGGGGCTTTCCAAGAGTCGCTCCTTTGCTGAAACCTAAGTCAGTATGGTGCCCAATATACCTTGAAACTTTTATATAGGAACCTCGAGCACGTGAAATCCGCTGTTCTCCACTTCTGATCGGTTAAGGATATCTACATCTACAAACTGAGGACTCCGCCAGGCCTACTTTTACAGTAGGCGATAAATGTGGTTAATCTGCTCCAAGAAAGATTTTATTCTCAATAAAAATGCTTCTCAGTACGTTTTTGCAGCGAGGGTCGCACTGCATGGGCCTGTTTGTTTCTTAAGGTTAAATATGTACGAGGCTAGTGTAAAATCTCGCGGGTCAGCTCGTTAAGCTCCATTTAATGATCCTGCATACGGTCTTTCTTAATAGTTATCCCTATATCCCTCCACAGCGACTCAGCTGGAAAGAACAAACCAAGTCCCAGACTAAGACTTCAGTCCTGTCACCTACCTCCTTGATTAAGACATCTATCGTCTTGTTCGGTTCTTTTAACCCTCTTAGTAATTATTAATTCCAGTTTCTAGATTCCGGATTCCGGATTCCGGATTCCGAATTCCCTGTTTTAGGTAAACCCGTTTTCCAGAGGCCTGGATACTACATAGTGTGGTATCGATTTGCAATAATCTAATCGATAAGATGTTTTATATATGCGGCGCAAGTCCTATTTGTGTGAACCAAGTCAAATATTTGAAACAAGTTTTGTGTTTGTGCCTCAAGTTGCATAAATATTTGTTTATTTGGAAACAAGTTGGATATTTCTACATCTAGTTTTATCTGTATGAAACAAGTATTATATATTTGGGAGAAGTCTTAAATATATCAAAGAAGTATTGTGTTTATTTGGAAACAAGTTGGATATTTCTACATCGAGTTATATCTATATGAAACAAGTATTATATATTTAAGAGAAGTCTTATATATATCAAAGAAGTATTTTTGTCCGTTTTAGCGCGTCATATGTATATTCGATTTATTTTTTGGCTGATAAGATCTCTTGTAGATCCTACGTTTTACAGCGTTATCGTTGGCGGTCCTTTGCTTATTACTTTCACTGTACTGTATTTTTTGGACCGTAGGTCTTTACAGATCCGACATGCTGTGTATTTTTTAGCATGGTTTTCAGTGTCCATGCGTTTTAATGTTAAGATTGGTATTGGCCAATCTACATTTTCTTTGCGAGAGTCAGACACCATCGTGACACTGACTTGGATTCCTTGCTATCCGGGCTACGTGGTGTGGCAAAGCGTTGATCGAATGGCAAGAGAGTCCAAGGTACGGAACTTGATATCGTGAACGGGTTCATTGTGCAATTTATTGGCGCTCGCATTCAAGCTGGCGTCTTTTAAATCTGCTACACCATGCCGATGAGTCCCAATAAGGACGAAACAGCTCTCCGTGGTTGCAGCCCTACTTTATCGAGTCTCGGTCATGTTGGTGTCTCGCAAAGTCTATTTTTTTTTCACGTAGTATCAGCCTTGTTTGTTACGTGTATATGTAGCTTATGTTAATTAGGCCTCCTCAGTTATTGTTTTAAATGATGAAATTAAAAACGACGAACACGACAACGGATACAATGACAATATATGAACTGAAAGGTTGCAAGCTGCAAATAAAGTTATAAAACTACTAATAGTTATTACAAATAAACGCCTGAAGTGCTGGGGAGGACGAGTGGACGATCTCGTTATTAAGGATCTTGATCTCAATATCGTTCCCTCTGTATATAAAGTTGTAGGCACAAGAAAGTACACAACTACGCAACTTTAACATTGCATTGAAGGAAACCAAAATCCTGTTTAAAAGACAGTTACTGTGAGAGGGAACTTTCAAGAATGCAAGTCACCACAAAACAGAACAATATTTTTATTTGTTTTTATTTGTTGTAAACAGTAACTTGGGCTGTTATGAGATAAAGTTTACCTTACTTCGCCAATAGAGATCCAACAGTTAGTTAACTAAGTGAAACTTTATTGCAAAGTAAAAGTAGTACAATACGAGAAATATTTTGATGATAGATTATACAATTACTGAATGAGAAAACGCGCGGAAAAGACTGAACACAACTTCCAGTGCTCAACTGGCTGTTCTATCATTTGTCAAGTCGGTTTTTAGATCTGGGCCCGCCGTCGTCACTGTGGTCACGTTTTCTTTGTCAAATCTGCCTAACTGAATGTTTCGGTTACCGCACACCATGCCACAGGTGGTTAACAATCGAACTTTCCCCCGTGCGAGGCACGTCCATAACTCTAAGATGATCTTTATCAAACTGCCCTTCGCGCACGCGCAAACCCAGATAGATGACAACAAGCCAGTTCAATCTTGTACCCAGAGTCTTCGCTCCCTTTCTCCACAGGTCTGGGGCGAGCGACTCTTGACAGTTCTGATCAGGAAGACGGGAAATATCGCACTGAGATTCGCTGGAATTGCTCATTCTTAAGGTTAAGCGCCATACTTTTCTTCCAGTTAACTACATTGCTTGAAAAAGCCAATCAAAATCGCAAAGCATACCTAAGTGAGTGTAGTCCAAAGAAGGACTGTTCGGTGACCGATAACTGAACTGGTGATTGGACTATTTTAGGTAACACAAACATAACGGATCTTCAAGAAAAAGAAACCTTTGTCTGAGGGAGTACCGTCATGGGTAATCCCAAGATGCGCACAACGTATGCGCAGCGGCAATGAGGTACCATCCGTAATGGACAATTACGCGAAAATCTTGAGCTCTTTTAGCCGTAAATATCTGCATTTATTACTTTTTGTTAGTTCAGAAAATCAGCATGAATTATGTTTAATTTATCACGTCTGATTAACTCCTATCAATACATGTGATTATGGGCCATATTGCATGTACTTAGAAATCATTCTGTTAATTTCCTGTGTACAGTTTTCAGAGATTACATTACGAAATCCAACCTCTTTCCTAGGGTTTCTCGCTTGGAAAAGCCCTGGCAGTAAACTGCTTAGAAACTTAAAGTATTCATCGGCACAATGAAAAATAATAAGAACTTGGGCTTTCTATCACTAAAATGCTCTGATTGCAGTCATTTAAACGAGTTCGCGGCGTTTGTTGATGTTCATCAGTATACCGATATTTTACTGCTAACAAAAGGAACACAGCAGTATTGACCAACATCATCCCAGCTAACAGGAACATGTAGTATTCAAGTGATCCTTTGTTGAGGTTACCAGGATACCACTGACCATCTGAAGCATGTTTCACAATGGAAGCCAATGCGGATGCTACGTAATAACCTAATCCAATCATCGCCAAGCACAGACCCATGACTACGCCGCGCAAGTCGGTTGGGGACTGGGAATAGGCAAATTCAAGACCTGAAACAAGATGGAGAACGTATTTTTTTAACCTAGCGCAGAACAGTCACCATGCTCACTGATTGCTGAGAAGAAAAAGAATTGTTTTTAAGTATTAAAGGGATTTTTAAAAAGTGTGATTCGTGAATAAATTTCACCGTTGAGAGCCAATCAGATTGCAAGGATCACCAGTAATTTGAAACTGAGTGTAATAAAATAATGATATAACAGGGAAAACAACGATTTAATTATTTATGTACCCAACCCATGAGGAAAACACACCATCGACCCAAAGTGGTGATTTCTACAAAAATAGATAGAAACTATTTGAAGTAACAGTGTAGACCTTAGCTGTGATTTTCCACTGAAGATACTGAAGACCCTTGAGCCATTTTATAACCATACGTCCGTACAAATAAGATTGTGGTGTTAAGCCCTGGCCAAACTATCGAACAAAGTTGGATTGAACGTTCCAACTTTGCACGATCCAACATTGCTCGACCGTTTGGCCGCCCATGTTGGATGATGTTCGTCCAACATTTTGTGCTCGATCAAATGTTGGATAGAGTTTGCTTTTGATCAAACATTACGTCCAACAATTCTGCTCGATGAAAAAATGTTGTAGTGTTTTGCCGCTCTTCCAACAAAGTTGTATGTTAAAGTGAGTCACGTACGCCCTTCTAGCCAATCAAAAATCACTATTTTGGTGCTCTGTTTGCAGATGTCCGGTTCAATAGCGTTTAAAATTTCTGCGAACTGATCCAGTCTCATTCTCATCATCTCCTTAATCATCGATCATCGCGCGTGTATCTTGCAATGATAACTGTAGAGCGGCATGGAACATACCCTTTTCACACCGTCATTTACGTCCTCGAACAGCTCTAGTACCATAAACATTACACGTAACGCTATATAAGCGCTTTTCGTGTCCGTTTTAGCGCCATGTTTTGAATTTAATTTAGCGCCAACTTGTAACGGTAGCTTGTTTCGTCTAGCAATGTTGGACAGTGTTTTGCCACTATCTCAACATTCACATCCAACATTGTTGGATGTTGGATCCAACTTTGTTCGATAGTTTTGCCAGGGCTTTACGCTTCTTCCCATTCTGTTCTCAAATTAAGTTATCACGATACCTGTTACTGACACCAAAGCCTCACTCGTCCCTTGCAAAATATACTGCGGTACTTGGTAAAATACACTCATGGTAGATGAGTTTACGTATGAATCCAACACATCCTGCGTGAACGTCCCGTGGGTCTTGATAATGTGTTTTCTTTCAATTTCAATCATTCCCGCCAAAACAACTGAGCCAGCAGCAAAGAGCAATCCAACACCGATTCTGCGCAGTGGAGTAAAGTCAAAGCCAAGGCGGCGGAGACCTGGGTACACAACTCGGTCGATGAAGGGAATGAGGACAAGCAGCGAGACGATTTCAAAAAGGCTAAGCGAGGCTGCTGGGAATGACACCTTGTCAGTGACTTTCAAATTCATGTAAGAGCCTTGCAGCAGATACGTGGTAAGACTCTGAAAAATACCGATACGTGACATAGACACTGAAAAAATAACGTACAAACTGCAATGTTGCTCAAAAGTTTTAAATGGGTGTCATGCAGTGAGAAAACCTCATTCAGCATTTGACCGTAAAGTAGACGTCACGGCTGAAACAAGATAGACGAGGGTTTAACAGGGTTATTGAGCCCGCAAACATGAGAGAATTTTGACATGGCATCTTACTCTTCGTGGTCTTAGCTATAAGTGAAACTAATACATAGAGTTAGCCCAGCCTAAAAGAGAAGCTCCGCGATTATTAATTTTTACTGGCATCGAGCAACTTCGCATGGCTTTTCTTGGGCCAATTTTGTTTCCAAAAATTCAACCGCAGGGAAAAGGAAGAGTGTCCGTAGAAAAGGCAAAAAGCAGAGTACGAAACATAGTTTAGAGCACCTCGCCGAACAGCAACTGACTGCGGGTCAAAAGCCACCAAGGCACGCACTGAAAACAACAAAATGTTGCAAGAAAATAAAATACGATGCGTGTTTCTTCGAAGATTCTTGGAGAAGGTGCAGAAATTAGACAAGTAAAACACATATCTCATAGTAAATTTTAAAAAAGTGTTAAATAATTTTGACGTAAATGTCCGAAGGAATGACAAAAAGATACGAATCTGAGAGCCCGGGTGTTTACCGAGGTTTTCGTCTCGCTCACTGTACTGAAAACGTTTTTTGAAAGCAAATTCTAAGCTCAAGGTAGAGAAAAGTTACACTCAAAACTTTGGGACAAATTGTTATTGAACATTAATCAAACCGAAGCCAAAGTTCACGCTAACCCAGGATTAGCTTAATCGTGCTTTGAGCAACTGGCCATGGGCCCCGGTAGTTTAGTCAGTCAGCAATCATAATCACTCGAAACACAGAGCTAGATAATAGCGCCTTCTCACACAAAATGGTTGCTTGGCTAAGCAGACAAAAACATCCTGAACTGCCTTGATAGTTTTGCCGTTACTTCCCATGTATTCCGAATAAGCTTCTTCAATTAATGATTCTCAGTGACAGCGTTTGCAAAACCACGAGAGCTTTTCCCTCGCAGGTCCGTCCACTATAAAATTATTAAAGCCAGCCAACCCGTTTCACTGTTTTTAACATCCAAACGCTGCTTCTTACCGGTTAAAAGAAACATTGAGAATTAATCAAGGTTAGAAGGCGAACCTTCGTTCTTTATAATCCACTTTGGACGAAAATCTCCAACTTTTTTCAATGAAGCGCGAAGCTTGATAGCTTTTTGACAACTTTCTGTCAGATTTTGAGACATCCACATGCATTTGGTCGGATTTTTTCATCCACTCGAGCTTGAGTTTCAGCTTTCAACTTATTTAAGACTTTTAAAAAACAATTTCCCTCGCAGACAGGTACACAACCAGCCAAAACATCCAAAAGCTGAATCTACCCGGTTCAATCAAAACAAAGAAAACTCGAGAAAATTATTATTCAAAGCTAGACGACAAAACTTGGGCAGTTTAAGTCGAAGATCTCAAACTTTTTAAATGAAGCGTGAATTACGCTAGTTTTGACAACTTTCTGTCAGATTTTAAGACATGCACATGCATTTGATTGGCTTTCTTCCCCTCGAGTTTGAAATTTTGCCTTCAATAAAATTAAGCTTTTAAAATACAATACCGATACCGCTAACAGATCATAAGTTTCTACTCTTGTTGTCTAAGGTTTATTTCTTTTTTTGTTTGTTTTTCAATGATTTCCTGCTAAAATGTGCGAAACACAACGGTTATCTCGAGTGTGACTTTTCACTTGGAATACATGGAGGGGCAGGCGTATGAATGGACGGACGTACGGTGACGTCAGAAACAAATATGGGATATCATATTTTCTTACCCATGGTGCTCCGCCAAAAATGGTGCTCTCCTAAAATCCTTTGCACTGTCTTCTACTTTTGCTTTCTTTAACATATCAAGAACTTGCATTTAGAATGCTCCTGGCAATTCAGCATTCATGCCAAATGAAATGTCTATGTTCATGAAAGAAGCGCGCAAACATGTTTTCATGGACATTTCGTCAGTAACTTATGTCTAATCATATCGAGATGAATTTAAATACTGTGCATGTGGTTACGGATTGCCTGACACCGTTAGCCTTCCGGCTCAAGACATAAGCCAACTAAAGAGCTCCAAAGGTTGAAGATTCTTTTGCTTAGTTTGCAATAACCCTATAGTCAAAAGTGTATATCTTACCTGTCCAAATATTGTCCAGTAGAATATAAATGTCAAAAAAATGGGTATCAATCGAACCACAGACTTAACCCCTTCCACCATATCGTCAGAGAAATTTCTTCCTTTTCTAACCGTAGCAGCATCAAGCCAGTGATTTAAAACAGTAGATTTTCTACAGCAGAGTTTGGTCTTCAGTCCGGTGCCAATAATTCGAAATGTGTCCGCTAAATAACTGCCCTTTGCGGGGTGAATGGTGAAGTGATTTCTTCCAATAAGTAGAAGAATGGTTGCTAGGACCATTGATACCGCGGTTATTAGGTAGCCATAGAAAAAGGAAACTTCTTGCTGAACGTATACAACAACAGTGTAGGCCAACAGCGAGCCAACCTGGATGAACCAGTAAAACCAGTCAAAGAATTTCTGAACCATTTCCGTTCCTTCATTCTCTACTTGGTCTGCACCCATTGGAGAGACGTTCGCCTTGATTCCTCCTGTTGCTATGGCAATAAGAATGAGTGACACCCCAAGTAATCCTTCTTTACTGGACATGCTCAGCGCGTAGGTTGTTGGGTAATTGTAGGTAGTAGCCGTTAGAAGAGTGGTGCCGACAATATAGAGCAGTGAGGATCCGTATATGGTGTTGTACCGCCCGATCATTGTGTCGGCAAGCCAGCCACCGATTACAGGAGTGAAAAAACACGTTCCTAAATCAGAAGAAATCAATCTTCATTAATACCCTAACCCTTATTCTGAGTACGAAAGTTTTCTCAAACAATTTAACGCTGCATGCTACATCGGCAACCTTTTATTGCTACTTCAGTGTTTCAGGTTAGATTTTGTAGTTTCCGTCTGTAGATTTCTCTAATCTAATATGACTGAAAAAGAAACTGAGTAAGTGTTGGAAAAGTGTATTTAACCTTTGACTGTCAACTATTTGAATCGTTGGATTATCCTTGAATGGAAGACATAACTCAATACGCCAGTTAAGTGTCATCTGTTACTGTATTGCCCCTCATATTTAACCTTTTACGATCCAATAGTGACTAGCATCTGATTTTTCCTTAGAGTATTATCGCTTAATCAAACACTTAAGATATGACAACGGAAAGAAAAAGATCACCAACAGAGGAAGTGTTTTGATGCTCAAAAACACCCTCCCTTAATAAGCATACCGAGAGCAATGAGGATAATATATGCACCTTGATACTGCGGTGGAGCAATGTATGGTACCGAGCAATAAAGGAAAGCTATTTGAGGCGTTCAGACACACTATACCTTGAAAAGCCAAGGTGATTGTACTTGGTAACGGTGAAGCAAGCTTGAGAACATCTTTACAATAGAAAATCAGATTGGCTGCCACTCCATAGAAAGTCAGACGCTCGCAAAGCTCGACACATAGAATGCAAAGCACCACAAGATATCTGGTTCTTCGTGACCTTGGCTCCGCTGAGTGGCATCTGCCTTCAGTGATGCTTTTTATCTGTAGTCCCTCGTTGTAGTCACGGCCACGGATTAACGGGCGTTCTTCCTCTGCCATTAGGAGTGCCTGCATAGAGAGAGAACCGCCGACCGGTTAGCTCAGTTGCTAGAGCACAGGCCTACCGTGCGGGAGATCGCGAGTTCAAACCCCGGCCGGACCAACACTCAAGGTCTTAAAATAATTAGGGAGAAAGTGCTGCCTTTGTAGTTACATCTGCAAAGGTTAGACTTTCTAGTCTTCTCGGATCTGATCTGTTCTTGTGGTACGTTAAATAACCCACACCACTGTTCGAAAAGAGAAGTTGACGTAGACCCCAGTGGTGTGGTCAACCTTCATGAGCTGTGGGAATGGGTAGGGAGGGCACCTTGCATGGGACCTAGGAGTCCCGTTTATGCCTACCCCTACTGGGTAGACCTGTACCCAGTAAAAGCTGAAAAAAAAAATAGAAAAGAAAATCACAGGGACCACGGACATCTGTTGGCAACAGGTTCCAGTTGTTGAAAGCATGATTCTTATTTCATCATTTCATTTCATTTTATTTATTTGCCTTTTTTCTTAATACATTAACAATTTAAAGTACAACAATATGTGGCAAGGTGACCTCTAGAAACCACCAGGCTTTTAGTTGAGGCCACTTTTGTGCATATTGACAATATAGATAGATAGTGTGCGGCCTAGCCAATTCAGCAATTATTTTACTAAAAACTGTAGCAGTTTCTTCTTATGCTGATCTCGTGTTAGCGTGAACTTTGTTTCAGATTTGTTTATACTGTAGATTTATATGAACATTTCCCAAAGAGTTTCGCCTGCACGATTTGAGCGAAAACTTTACTTTGAGCTTAAAATTCGCTTTCAAAACCCTTCTGTTAGTGAGATCGGAAAAATATATTTCCCAATTTTTTTAAGAATACATTTTATACTACGTTTTGGCGGTTTCCGTTAATTCAGTGATCCGTAAATAAGCGAGCGTCTCTGAACGAGGTTTTTTTTGTTGGCACCGTTGTGAGACTGCCACATTTATGAGCCAGCCAAGTGACTAACCTTTACGTTTTCATTCGATGAAGCCGAAATGTTTTCTTCGTTGGTTTGTTTGTTTGTTTGTTTTTAGGCGAAGCAATAAAACCTTACCGGACTAAAAATTGGTAGCGTATTCGGCTTTGTTAAAATATGAGTCAGTGATTCACTGCCACCTTGGAATGGCAAGAACATGGGTTTCTTTCCCCTGCGTTTCTTAGATTTTTTTCCTCGGAGGGTGTTTCACAGAACTTTAAAAGATACTTAATAGTTTTACATTGCACGTACAAAGATAATGAATTGAGGTCAATTCATTGTCTTATTTCCACATACTAATTGATGCAAGAGAGCGCTATAGCGTGACCGCTACAAAGCTGAATTTCCTGTAGCTTCCTAATGTCTCGTTGTTACGTTGAAATGAAATGAAGCTTGCATGTTTGCATCCAAAACAAATGTCATAAGATGCCAGTGAACTAACTGACCGTGACCCAGCTAACTATGGATTTCAACGGGAAAGTGAATGACGTCATTGGGGTGGTGTTGAAACCGCGCACGTGATCAGGAGAGAGGACAAAATGCTTCCTTAACTCAGTGTTGTTACCGAGATATGAACAGGGTAAATTCAGAAACTGAGCAAGAATATCGATGACGCATCAGACATTGTCAAATGAGGGTGATAATGATCTATAATTTTGAAGTTCACGACTTCGAAACTTCCTGACAGCTTACGAAAGCGATAGGCAAGTTTCAGTAGTGGCTTGCTTGTGAAAAGTAGTTGACGTTCTAAAAGCAAATAGAGTCCATTAGGACTTGGTTTATTTCAGTTGTAAATAACTAACACAAGAGGTCGCAAGTGACGAAGTGACAACCTCACCAACCTTTTTTATGGCGTCATAATGCTGTGACGAACGATACAAGAAAACGCAATTAAAACTCATAACAGCATATTATGACTCTGCTTAAGAAGTGGAGCGAGGGCTGTACGGGACTGATTCGAAAAGCCTTAACCTGTATCCCCTAGACAAGCGAATAAAGCAGTCACATCTCAAGGAGACAAACAGTCATACAAACACTCGACGAACTCAATCCTTGCAGAATCTTAGCGACATCGCTACGTGATACTGCTGAGCAGGGTTAATCAAAGCTTTTTTGCGCAGTCAACCGAATTACCGGGAGAAACAATAAACAAGCTTCAAGCTAACCTTTTTACGATCCAGCAAATAGAACTCCCAGAAAGCAAACACGAGGCAAACAAGCGGCAACCAACGGCAGAGACTTCTACTTGGCGATTTGGAAACAAGAATCTTGTGTAACTTCCTCCTCTCTAGTACCTTGCTATGATGACAGGGTAAAAAACCACAGGGCTCTGGGAACGAGAGTGACCATTCGGAGGCATGTCATTGGGCATGTTTACTTATTTACAAAGCAAATTGACTACATGATAAGCTGGTGCATTCAAAATATGGGCGATATGTGCCCGGGGATACGTGACACAAATTGTAAAGTGGTTCCATGACTAGTGATAAATATATCAAATTAAGCGTCAGAAATGTTTCTTAAAAACACTGACGTTTCGGGTAATTAACCCTTCAGGCCCGGCCAGGGGTTTTGGGTAAACGGAATCTAGGGCCATTTTAATTCAGGTACAGTATATGCAGAAGGGCTGATGATACGCTTCTGGTATATGGTATTTCTATGTTACAATTCGGGTATAAAGTATCTGGTTCTTCCTAAATTTTCGGTATTCGGCATACAGCCATGGATTAAATGCCTCAAGATAATTTTAGGTATAATTATCACTCGTTTTACAATTTTAAGGTATATTGGTAGCTTATGGCCCGAAAACACTGGGTATATTAGTATCCCACCTCCCCTGGCCGGACCTGACCCTTCTTCAGTGTGTTCAGCGTCTTCAATTTCAAACGCGAGTACTTTACTGACGACGGATTAACTCTCCTGGGACCTAAGAATACTCCCCGGTCGGTGTTATCCCAAGGAATGATTTACTGTGTTGTTTATGTTTTCCAGTATTAATTGTGAATTTATCGATCTTGAATTACTTTAACAATAAAGGTTTTAGATAATTGAAATGGGTTAATGTTTTCACACCTGCCTCACACACATATAAGAGGGAAATCTTTCCGGTTCAATTGAAATTGAATGCTTCATGATTTTTATACCGTTTTTGTCTTTCTGGCGAACGAAATCGAACTAATCGCGTTGATTTAGTTGTATTGGAACGAGTTCGATTAATCGAACTCACCGAAAAGTTCCAGTTCGATTATGTTCGATTACCGAACCAATCGAACAACAAACGAACGATTGGGTTCGATTGAGCTCGATGGATTTTGGTTCGGATTCACCCACTTGACTTCGCCGGGACTGCTGAAAGGTCGAACACCGACAAAGGCCACCTCGAGGATAGAATTTTAGAATCTCAACATCATTCGGTATTTGGACGAAATTGTATAATTTTTCTAGTCTATTAAAAACATTGATAATTAATTAGCAGCTCAGGATTTACCAAATATCAGGATTACGAAATCCCAGTTCTTTTGAGCTCCGGTATCGGCCATCTCGCAACTTAAAGAGGCAGAGCGGCGGTCAGAGCGGTTAGAGCGGTGCTTTGAATTTCACTCAGGAACAGCAGTGGGAATAACAATTAATAATAACCTGACAAAAAGAAACCAGGCGAAGTATCGTTCCGTACCTGTTACCACCTGCTTTGCATTTGCTACCTGCGATCATAAAATACAAATGTGCCTTCGTTGTATGGTACCTTAATTGCACTCTTGCAGTTGGTCTTCTTTGCATTCTCAAGTTGATTATATTTCTTACATCGATATCTACAATGGCTCTTTGACTAAAATGAACGTCCATTGTTAAGGATCTAATTGACAATCATGGATCGGCCGTATCTTACATAGTGAATCATATCGATCGAGGATTAGCGCTGTTCAGTGCTTGTTAGGATGAACTCCAAAGTTTGCAGTTGGTTTCAGCGACCGCTTTTTACAATTTATTCGTATAAACTGAAAATATCGAATGCTTCTTTTGTTTACGTACCTGTTAGCTTGGACAGGTCCTCGCATCATCATTTTGCATTCAAACCTCTAGGTTTTCTCTTAGTTCACCAAATTACTAAAATGATAGGGCGAGATCATTTTCAGCGCAAAGGTGAATTGGTAACGCATTTCTCATTTTATGAACTCAGCTGTGAAACCAGCAGCTGTTTTCAAGGGTAGATTTTTTATAGCGGTCAATTCGATGCAATTCTTGAGCCAGAAAAACTTTCATTCTCTGTTTGAAATTATGAGCTCATTGTTGAACCCAGGTTCCGGACAGTGGGCTCCCAAGAAGCCCAGATAGTTACGAAATACCAAGCACCCAGGCCCTGAAGAAACCCAAGCAGTTAGAATTTGTTTAACTAGAGTGCAACGAGTCGATACGGTTTGCGGTTGTTTTATTGCAATAGGAGGCTTATTCGACGTTTGTTCAAATTTAGAAAGCCTTTGTTTAATTTATCCATTGGTTAACTATTATTATCATGTTTTATTTTGCCACACCACAAATAACATTACTATAATGAAAACAAAAAAGATATATAGAAAGAACAGAGGTAACAATGGCGAGGAGACCTAAAGGAAAACAAAAAAAGAAAAAATAAGGACGAAAAAGCTGTCCATGGTTGCAGCCCTACTTTATCGAGTCTCGGTCATGTTGGTGTCTCGCAAAGTCTATTATTTTCACATAGTATCAGCCTTGCTTGTTACGTGTATATATGACGCGCCAAAACGGACAAAAATACTTCTTTGATATATATATAAGACTTCTCCTAAATATATAATACTTGTTTCATATAGATATAACTCGATGTAGAAATATCCAACTTGTTTCCAAATAAACACAATACTTCTTTGATATATATAAGACTTCTCCTAAATATATAATACTCGTTTCATACAGATAAAACTCGATGTAGAAATATTCAACTTGTTTCCAAATAAACAAAACATCTTGTAACTTTGAATATTTATGTAACTTGAGGCACAAATACAAAACTTGTTTCAAATATTTGACTTGGTTCACACAAATAGGAAGCCGACATTCCTTTCCAGCCGCTTAGCCAAGCACATTTTACCTACTAAATTCTGGAAGGTTGACCTTGACCTCAGGACGCTTTTCGCGGGATAGTTCAACGTAGCGGAGACAGAGCTTGAGCAAGCTTTGATCACAGTGTGCTCTACGTTCAAAAAAATCAACTGACTTCATAAAAGAATTTGTGAGAGGAAATAGCGATAATATTTCCGTCAATATGCCGACTAGTTACGGAAAGACGCTTATTTTAGTATAATGCAAGCTTCGCCTTCAATCTTCGATTTCCTCGCCGCTGGTCATGTGGTAGCTGTTGTGTTACTTCTCGTGAATTTGATGAAGGGCCAAGTCAGTTATTTAAGAAGTATTGGTGTATCTTCGGGTTAGTCTGAGTGATTTGGAGGAAGGAAACTTTGCCATCGGTAGACCATAGCGCGCAGTGGATCGAGCGAGCTGCTAGGTAATAAGCTGCATAATTTTGCCGTCCGCATATCGTGAGCTGAAGAAAAAACTACTTCTTGGCCCAGTCTACGCCATCGGTGTTTGATAACTTCTGACCGTTTCCCCAGGACGTTTTGGAGTCGCTGCGTGGCCGAATTTCATCTGATTTAATGCAAGACCATGAGAGATCGAGCTTTGTTGTTGTACCATGTGGGTAATTTCACGTCGGTTTACTCTATGTTTGATCGACTGACAAATGCTTCAGATTTCTAACTTGGTCGCGTCTAAATTCTTATTTGCTTTAGTCTCTTGTAACACATCGTATTACTAAAAAACAAATCGGCTCTAGCGTTTTGATACGTTTACAAATTCGTGAGAGAAAGAAGCACGCATAAGGATTAATTTTACTTGTCATCGCTGGACAGTTGCTTGATCGTGACTGGCTAGGATGCCCGCAAGTCAAACAATGGGAAAGGAATGTTGGCTTCGGGAAAGCAGGCGTTAGTGGGGAGGAGGTGAAATATGAGTCCCCTAAAAACGACTGCGTGGGAGGCTAGGCTACGTGATGTGTGGCAACGCGTTGATCGGATGGCAAGAGAGTCCAAGGTATGGAACTTGATATCGTGAACGGGTTCATTGTGCAATTTATTGGCGCTCGCATTCAAGCTGGCGTCTTTTAAATCTGCTACACCATGCCGATGAGTCCCAATAAGGACGAAACAGCTCTCCGTGGTTGCAGCCCTACTTTATCGAGTCTCGGTCATGTTGGTGTCTCGCAAAGTCTATTTTTTTCACGTAGTATCAGCCTTGTTTGTTACGTGTATATGTAGCTTATGTTAATAGCGACGCGCACTAATGACGTCACAAAATTGGAGCCCCCTGGGTGACTCAGACAAACAAAACGCTTTTCTGTAAGAGTGTGAGTTGAAATTATGTCGTTCGCGAGCAGCTCTCTTTCCTCTTTAACCGTTCTGACTGAAGATGACGTTGTTCCCTTCTCCAGATTTTGAAGAGAACCAGAAGACAACGCTGTGGGGCAGTTAAAACGGTGGTTGAAGTGCCGGAGTTTCAAATTGAGTGGAAAATGCGATGAACTTGTGTCCGACTGCATCAGAGAATGAAAGAGTGGACATCACCACACGCTTGATCCGAGTATTAAAGGAACGTCCTGAGTTGGGATAACTGCGGAAAAATGGCATTTTGCATGTCTCTAAATGTTAAGCTTACATAAATCAGCTGAATGAACGCAGTGAAAATTTTGAGCACATATGATTGTTCGATTTTCCTTTCTGGTAACAGATAAATACATGTAGTCTCTATCTTATAGAAAACTCACTTGTTCGACCAGTTTTTGCATTTTCCATTGCAGAAGAATCCTTAGAAGTCCAATAGTTGATGGTATGCAAAGGGCAAACGTCGTCGAGAAAATTAAGCAGAATTTATTTGTGTGATCTTCGCAACGAAGTGTTCCATAAGAGCTGGAATCCGCCCCGGCGATATTATCGTAGCACAGACTACTCACAACTCTGGGAGCATTGCGAACAAGCCCCGAGAGACTTGCTCGCAGGCTACCTTCGCTGTCGACCGTTATAGATTTTCCTAACACGTTAGTTGGTATAGATTCAGCAAAATTCTTGTCGATTAGGTTTTCTATCTTTGCCAGTGGCTCTAGACACGCGCATTGTTTGGTGTGAGATTTGCTCAGTGGATCGGAAAATTTAGTAGTGGGACCGTTTTCTCTGGGCCAGTGAAGGGAACAAAGAGAAGCTTATGCTTCTGGCACAAATGTTTGTATTTCTGGCCGGGAGATGTTTCTCTCTGTAAAGAATTTCCGTGAACAAGCTATTAACCAAGATTCGCACTTCCCAATATGTTGCGAAGATTTTGGGAATGGAATAAATACACAGATTCTTGTCAATCTGAGGGATTTTTGGCATTTTTTTGGATACCTCCAGTCCGTTTTGCACTCACACAAACAGCAGTGTTTGGTGCTAACCATTCATCGCCCTTCTGGAAAGCTAATACCACAATCTTACCGATTCTTTCGTGTTTTTGTTCGAAAATTATCACTCGCGCCTACACATTTTCCTTTAGCGAACTACAATGTTTGTCTGAGTCACGGCGGGGGACTAAAGTGACAAAATCTATTTATAGTAATAGTGCGCGTCGCTATTAGGCCTCCTCAGTTATTGTTTTATATGATGAAATTAAAAACGACGAACATGACAACGGATACAATTACAATATATGAACTGAAAGGTTGCAAGCTGCAAATAAAGTTATAAAACTACTAATAGTTATTACAAATAAACGCCTGAAGTGCTGGGGAGGACGAGTGGACGATCTCGTTATTAAGGATCTTGATCTCAATATCGTTCCCTCTGTATATAAAGTTGTAGGCACAAGAAAGTACACAACAACGCAACTTTAACATTGCATTGAAGGAGACCAAAATCCGGTTTAAAAGACAGTTACTGTGAGAGGGAACTTTCAAGAATGCAAGTCACCACAAAACAGAGCAATATTTTTATTTGTTTTTATTTGTTGTGAACAGTAATTTGGGCTATTATGAGATAAAGTTTACCTTACTTCGCCAATAGAGATCCAACAGTTAGTTAACTAAGTGAAACTTTATTGCAAAGTAAAAGTAGTACAATACGAGAAATATTTTGATGATAGATTGTACAATTACTGAATGAGAAAACGCGCGGAAAAGACTGAACACAACTTCCAGTGCTCAACTGGCTGTTCTATCATTTGTCAAGTCGGTTTTTAGATCTGGGCCCGCCGTCGTCACTGTGGTCACGTTTTCTTTGTCAAATCTGCCTAACTGAATGTTTCGGTTACCGCACACCATGCCACAGGTGGTTAACAATCGAACTTTCCCCCGTGCGAGGCACGTCCATAACTCTAAGATGATCTTTATCAAACTGCCCTTCGCGCACGCGCAAACCCAGATAGATGACAACAAGCCAGTTCAATCTTGTACCCAGAGTCTTCGCTCCCTTTCTCCAGAGGTCTGGGGCGAGCGACTCTTGACAGTTCTGATCGGGAAGACGGGAAATATCGCACTGAGATTCGCTGGAATTGCTCATTCTTAAGGTTAAGCGCCATACTTTTCTTCCAGTTAACTACATTGCTTGAAAAAGCCAATCAAAATCGCAAAGCATACCTAAGTGAGTGTAGTCCAAAGAAGGACTGTTCGGTGACCGATAACTGAACTGGTGACTGGACTATTTTAGGTAACGCAAACATAACGGATCTTCAAGAAAAAGAAACCTTTGTCTGAGGGAGTACCGTCATGGGTAATCCCAAGATGCGCACAACGTATGCGCAGCGGCAATGAGGTACCATCCGTAATGGACAATTACGCGAAAATCTTGAGCTCTTTTAGCCGTAAATATCTGCATTTATTACTTTTTGTTAGTTCAGAAAATCAGCATGAATTATGTTTAACTTATCACGTCTGATTAGCTCCTATCAATACATGTGATTATGGGCCATATTGCATGCACTTAGAAATCATTCTTTTAATTTCCTGTGTACAGTTTTCAGAGATTACATTACGAAATCCAACCTCTTTCCTAGGGTTTCTCGCTTGGAAAAGCCCTGGCAGTAAACTGCTTAACACTTAAAGTATTCATCGGCACAATGAAAAATAATAAGAACTGGGGCTTTCTACCACTAAAATGCTCTGATTGCAGTCATTTAAACGAGTTCGCGGCGTTTGTTGATGTTCATCAGTATACCAATATTTTACTGCTAACAAAAGGAACACAGCAGTATTGACCAACATCATCCCAGCCAACAGGAACATGTAGTATTCAAGTGATCCTTTGTTGAGGTTACCAGGATACCAATGACCATCTGAAGCATGTTGCACAATGGAAGCCATCGCTAATGCTACAAAGAAACCTAATCCGATCATCGCCAAGTACAGACCCATGACAACGCTGCGCAAGCCTGTTGGAGACTGGGAATAGGCAAATTCAAGACCTGAAAATGAGATGACATACTTTGCAACTTAGCGCAAAGCCGTCAATAACTGCTGGGAATGAAAAGGAAGGCTTAAGGGTACGTTATACCTGGATGTTGATGAAATAAGAAGTGATATGATGAAGAAATTAAAAAAGGAAAATAAGGCACGCACAAACAATCAGACAGTCCACTGCAACACGGGTGCATGTCAGGTTGAAGACGAACTGTTTGGTGTTTGTCCATTAATTTTTAACTTCCAAATTTAATTTTAAATCACTTTACAATTTGCATTTTTCTCATCTTCCCTTAAAACAATGTCCCCCGCCCCTTTTCTCCTTCTTTATAAACACTCTAAAAGTCACCCAAAAATTCTGAGATATTTATAGGGTTATATGCACTACCCAACTATGATGGCTTTTTTGGATTGCATGAAATCTCTAGAAGATGATAAGGAGAAAAGGTCAAAAGGTGACAAAAACGTAACATTCAGGTGTAACTCCCCCTTAAACTGGTGTTGGGGTGGGGATGGGGTTGGGTATTTATTTCGGGCTAAGAGAAACGGGGAGAAGGAGGAAGTGAGTGCGTTAGTGAGCACTTTATCATTTAAGTGTTAAAAAAAACAGCAGTCGTAAAGCAACTAATAGATTCAGCATAATCATCAAAGATAAAACAGGCTAAACGGCAATTCTTCCATTGAGGACAACTCGCAAACAATGTGACGCTTTCCATCGAAGAAAAAATGAATGAAATTCGAAACAACCGAATGAACGGAGAAAGGAAATGTAGAAAATTAAACAATTGAGTTTTTGGTGTAATAAAATCATTTCTGTTTCAAATCATGGGTTCTGGAAAACTTGATCAGTCTATAAGAGCGCTGATTTATCTAATCAGGAGTCCATCACTAGGAGCGTACAACTGCCCTATATTCCTGTCACGGCGTTTTCACAGACCTATTTATTACGTTCGACGTTAGGAGAACGCATCCTAATCTTGGGTTCCCTGTGATACTAAGTGCTGAGATTTTTCGTCGTTCGTGTACCATTTATGCGCCATCTTGAATGACATCATAAATGATATCGTGAGTTCAGCCTCGCTCTGTTTATTTACGCGTGGTCTAGTGAGGTTCGACGTTTGAATCAACAGGCGAACTTACCTAACCTGTAAAGTACGGCGTTTGACACGGGCTTTGTAGACCGAGAATATTAAAAAGAAACTGATTTTCAAGCGAAATAAACTACGGTAAGCAGCTAGTGCGTGACGAGTAAAGATTATAATAATCAAAAGCTTTCCGTAAAATCAAGTACTGTTTGTGTTGTACAACAGAGAGCAAAGTCAACCATAGACTTACCACAAGTCGACCTCTCGAGTCGCACAGGAGAAAAGCCGAGAGGAGCGAACTTTTTAGGACACGAAGCGGCTGAGCTAGCGACGAAGTCGCGAGAGGTCAGTTGGTAGAGCGTTGGACCGGTATCGCAGAGGTCGTGGGTTCGAATCCCGTACAAGACTGAATTTTTTTCAGGCTTTATTTTCACTACTGCTTAAGTAGTGTTCATAACTGCGATGATCATTCACATATTCATTCTTTAATCCACAGTTCTAATATATGATTTTCATATATTCGTTCTCACGATCACAACCTTGTTACCTCATATTACAAAACTGTAATCGATTTCATTATTACCACACCAGAATACCGCAGTAATGGTACTCGAGCGCATTCCTGATCTACGATTACAACTAGTTTTTAGATTGAATTTTCCCGTCGATATCACACTTCGCAGGAACCCTGATGACCAATCACAAGTCGCTGCACGTGCCACAAGTACCTGCACGTGCAGAGACTTTTTTAAATTCCTAATTAAAACTATTGTCGTGCTGATGAGTCCCCACAAGGACGAAATTTTACTTTATTGTTTAGTAGCACTCTCGATACCGTTGGCATCCTCAAAGCCCCTTTTCACGGGAAACGATGGTCTAAAAATAGATCAATCTGTAAAAATGCCGTGACATAGGCTTGGTATGGGACTTGTACGCTCCTAGTGATGGGCTCCGTATCTAATCCAAAGGTCGTGAGTTTGAATCTCGCCAGAGTTAAAGATTTTTTTCTTTTAAACTCCAGTGGCATGGACCATGCTTATTCCTACGTTGCCAATTCGCTGCTTGACTCATGGCCTTACGGCCGGGTAAATAGCTGTAAGCTGTTGCATTACCTGTTACTGACACCAAAGCCTCACTCGTCCCTTGCAAAATATACTGCGGTACTTGGTAAAATACACTCATGGTAGATGCGTTTACGGGTGTATCGAACACCTCCTGCTTGATCGTCCCGTGGGTCTTGATAATATGTTTTCTTTCAATTTCAATGATTCCCGCCAAAACAACCGAGCCAGCAGCAAAGAGCAATCCAACACCGATTCTGCGCAGTGGAGTAAAGTCAAAGCCAAGGCGGCGGAGGCCTGGGTACACAACTCGGTCGATAAAGGGAATGAGGACAAGCAACAAGACGATTCCGAAAAGGCTGAGTGAAGCGACTGGAATTGACACCTTGTCAGTGACTTTTAAATGCATGTAACTACCTTTCAGGACAAACGTGGTAACACCCTGAAAAATAAAATTTAGATAAATGGCATCGGGAGCAATAACCAGGGTCGGAGACCATTAATGAATATTAGTTTTGAGTATGTTGGCTGTACTATAACAAAACTTCATTTTTTAGGAAAAACATTGTCCCACCATCAACTTCATAACCCACGCGGAGACACCTAAATTTGGGTCGGGCTACTACCTAATATAGGAAACAGTCCTGTTAGGTCTGCATGGTAATCGCAAACGTTTCTTCGCTTTAAGAGTAACATTGAGATGGAGACAGTATTCGATGTTGCTAGAAAGTATAGACAAAAAAAAAGCTTTCGTCCACCTGAGTACGTTTTCAGCACCATGATAGCTATAAGAGATTATATTACTTCATAAAGTTTCATAAAGGTTAATTAAAACTAAAATGGATAGAAATATTACAATTTAGACTCAATTTACTCCAGATTAAAACGGTCAAATTCCTTCCCGTTCAAGCTTAATAGTCAACAAAGCAACGAAAACAACTCAGGGAACTGCTTGTTGCATTTCAGTGTCATGCAGCCCCTGTTAAACAGGTAACAAGTAAGCATTTAAGTAACTAAAGCACCGCTGAACAGAAGCATGCAATAACATTCTTTACTGGGAAAAGTTCTACCATATGTCAATCAAAATTTAATAAACAGAATTGTTTGATGTAATATAAACTAATAAAGTTAGATGAAACTTCTACACGTAAAAGATTTTTATTCGGATAAATATCAGTTAAGTTTTGGCAGGCCCCGACAATTACTGTTAAATCGTAGAGTAAACGAGAGGCAAATGTGTTAGTTTGAGGTGATCTCGAATACCGTTTCTCAAAATAGTTAAGAAATTGGCTACCCCGCCGAACTTAATGAAGTGAGTTCAAGAAACTCTGTCAAAAGTGTATGCCTCACCTGCCCATATATTGTCCAAAAGAACATAAGTGTCAAGAAAATTGGCATCAATCGAACCACTGCTTTAACTGCTTCCACCATATCCTCAGAGAAATTTCCTCCGTTAGTAACTGTAGCAGCATCAAGCCAGTGATTTAAAACAGGAGATGTTCTACAGCAGAGTTTGGTCTTCAGACCACAGCCAATGACTCGAAGCGTGTCTGCTAAATAACTGCCCTTTACAGGGTGGGTAGTGTAGTAATTTCTTCCAATAACCAGAAAAATGGTTGCTAGGACCATTGATACCGCGGTTATTAGGTAGCCAACTTCTTGTTGAACGTATACCACAACAGTGTAGGCCAACAGTGCGCCAACCTGGATGAACCAGTAAAACCAGTCAAAGAATTTCTGAACCATTTCCTTTCCTTCATTCTCTACTCTCCCATTGGAGAGACGTTCGCCTTGATTCCTCCTGTTGCTATGGCAATAAGAATGAGTGACACCGAAAGTAATCCTTGTTTATTGGACACGCTCAGCGTGTAGCCTGCTGGGTAATTATCGGTGGTAGCCGTTAGAAGAATGGTGCCGACAATATAGAGCAGTGAGGATCCGTATATGGTGTCGTACCGCCCGATCATTGTGTCCGCAAGCCAGCCACCGATTACAGGAGTGAAAAAACACGTTCCTAAATCAAAAGAAAAAATATATCATGAAGAAATGTTTTAACCTTAATGGTGATGTAGAAGCTCTCCCAACAAGTTAAATCTTTGGCGAAAGAACCAACAACCTGAGAACGATGCCCCTTGTCACTAAACAAATGGCATCTGTAGCCAATCGGGACGAATGCATAAAATTAGGAGTTCTGGAGAGGTGCTGCAGTACGCTGCTTTTACTGTATCGGTAATTAACCTCTTTTGACCTATACCACCCTGCTAAAGAATAGTTTCGCCTTTTTTTAGTATGTGAATGAAAATCTACACATTTGGTTAACGTAATTGAACTGACAAAAAAAGCAACTACGTAGTGTGGGAAAGGCATATAAACTTTGAATGTGTGCATGAATTAAAGCACAAAAGATTGTCCACCACCGAAGATAAAGTTATAATAAACGGAATAAACGCCTCTCTATGACAAGTAATTTTGCCATGTAGACTGCGAGTAGTCTCTAGTTTTGGCGATGGATTGTGGGGCGATCGAAAGACTCGCGCGCGCGCGAAACTGCGAGGAGACGCGACACGAGGGGAGTTTCTGCGCTGGATAATTCTACTGTGGAAAAACAACTTCAATTTTTAATGCCGGAATTGTACACGGAATCGAGATGAGTCCCTCCCCCGAACGTTTGACTTAACTGGGCATACGACTTTTTCCAGTGTTATTATAAATTAATAGAGGATGATCTGGAAAAGGAATTTACGTCTAACATCAAAACACACTCTTCATATTAAAAGTCTGAAAACCGCATATGATTCAACTGAACGATCTAGCTAAAATCACACGGATACCTTAGTGAAAATTGGATTTCTTTTTTAACAAGTATATAATTTTTCGTTACGATACCAGTGCTTCTTTAGTCAAAGATGTAAGGCACGAGAATTACAAAAAATAATCACCGAAGACTATGTCTTGACGTTCAGAAAACATCTCCTACTATAAACAAACGGAGAACAATGTTTTACAGGGAGAGTCAAACAAATAAATTAAACAAAAAATCAATAAATAAAAATTAAAATAAAAGTGAGAGTGAAATAAAGTTCATTCATTCATTCACGCATGCATGCATGCACTCACTCACTCATTCATTCATTCATTCATTCATTCATTCATTCATTCATTCATTCATTCACGAATTCATATTTGCTAAACCAACAAAGTTTCTTTTGATCCAATCAATCTTCTGTTTCTTTTTTTTAACCTCTAGACATTTCTATAAATGATTATAGATATTCTCCTTTCAAATACAACATTAAGTAAGAATCTAAGCGAATACACAATTTAGAAATTTAGAATTTATGCAAAAAACATGTTAAGATGGAAATGTTAATAAAATCTGTTTCTGTTTCTTTCTGATGAGGAGGAACCAAGTTATTAAAGGAAATTATATGAGACATTTTTACACGCAGCACATTACATACCTTGAAATGCCAAGGTGATTCAGTACTTGGTAACGGTGAAGGAAGCTTGAGAACATCTTTACAATAGAAATCAGATTGGCTGTCGCTCCATAGAAAGTAAGACGCTCGCAAAGCTCGACACATAGAATGCAAAGAACCACAAGATATCTGGTTCTTCGTGACCTTGGCTCCGCTGGGTGGCATCTGCCTTCAGTGACGCTGTTTATCTGTTGTCCCTCGTTGTAGTCACCATGGATTAATGGGCGTTCTTCGTCCGCCATTGGGAGGGCCTGAATGCACCTAGAGGGAAATATGTTAACTTTAAGTTCGAGTGGATCAAAACACGATTTAATAGCTGATCCCAGGTTAGTGTGAACTTTCGATTCTGGACAATCTAGTTACCATTTCCTGAGGATATAGTCCAAACATTTTCGCATTTTGAACTATACTTAACCGTGACCTCAAAATTCACTTTTTAAAATGATTTTTCAACACGCGAGACTAGAGATGCTGGTTACTGAACAATGCAGGTAAAAAATCTCCAGACTATTACTAATTGAAGTTAATTCTACATAAAGCCCTGCATACTTATTATTGCAAGAGAGCTATATAGCGTGACTGATACATGGCTGGCTTTCCTGTAGCTTCCGAATGTTTCCATGAATGATTGCATGGAATATAATGAAGCTTGCATGTTTGTATCCAAAAATAATTGCGATAAATTGTTAATGAACTGGCTGTGGCCCTGCTATGTTATGATTTACAATTGACGCGATGGACAAGTGGATGACGTGATTGGGTCGGGCGGTGGTGTTATGAGCTGCTTGCGAGATAATGCATTTTTTGCAAAGATGTCGGGATTCATCTGGGGCTTCATCGTGGCCAAAAATGGACGTTTTGATGTTTTCACACCAATCTGAAGTGTTGACTTCCGCTGGATCAACAGAAACGGAACGAAGACAGGACGGAATCATTTCCTGAACTGTTTTCGCCGAGATAACGGGATAAATCCGGAAACGGCGTAGGCTATCAGGCTATAGTTACGCGTCACTATAAAATGACACAAGAGGATAAATGGATCACAAATTCGAGGTTTTGAGAGCTCATGTACGAGACTCATTCGGAAACCCTTTCCAATGTTACCTTAGATAAACAAATGAAGTTCATGTTTGCGCAACGTAAACACACAAACTCTCCGAGTACCAATAGACCATATTCTTGCCCGGGTATTCTATTCTTGGTATTGAACTGGATCTAGCACGAAGTGGAGGCTCTTTTAAGGCAATAAATTTACACATGAAAAGATTCAGTTCCCCCGTTTTATTCACGCGGGCACACTAGTTCCAGCTCATTACGTACAGAGGATACAACAAATGATACGAATAAGGTCTATTCCAAAATCCATATTTATTTTTTATATTTATATTTTTTATATTTATAGGTTTCGCCATTTGGCCGGGTAAATCTTTCAGAGCGACAGCTCCAACAAAAGATCCCCATTAATTTAACGAATTAATATTACAACAATATATAAACAAAGAGAATAAAGCTAATGCAATAACAGCAAGTTGAAACAGCAAGCGATGGAATAGGCCGACAGGTATGGCACTTGACACATACAGATTTAAACGTTTGAGGCCGATCGATATCGTGAAATAGAGACTGGTCAAGTTCATATAATAGGAATAAAGTTCCTTCTTGAATTGGCTTATGGGAATGCTACAGTCTCTGAGATGCGATGGTAGAATATTCCCTACAACTGTAGGCTGAGTTAGCCTTGCCAGCTACGAATGTTGAGTGTTTATACGCGTTTTGTTTCGCCGTTAACCGAATTATAGGGCAAATAACTAACAAACATCAAACCAACCTTTTTGTGATGCAGCAAATGTTGCTCTCAAAATGTAAACACAAGGTAAACAAGCAGCAACCAACGGAATAGACCTCTGCTTGGCGATTTCGAAACAGGAATCTTACTTCCTCTTCGATCCACAGATGAAAAAAACCGCAGGGCTCTAGGGACGACACTCACTGAATAGCCTGATGCATCATGCAGGCCTACCGCTTTCAAGATTGCCCGCGCTCTCAAATTTAGCCCTGATTATCATGGTCTGTTTATAGTGTCAACCAGTAACTGTTTGCTAAAAAACAGACATCTTTGCTTTCAATTCTTTAATTCAAAATCTCCTTTGGAAAACAAAATACCCAATGACAAAAACGAAAATTTGGTTTATCAACAGAGTTGATAATGTAAATTGACCACCGTACAGGGATTCAATTAGCTGACGTTTCGAGCGTTAGCCCCTCGTCCGACGAAGGGCTAACGCTCGAAACGTCAGCTAATCGAATCCCCATACGGTGGTCAATTTACATTATCAACTCTGTTGATAAACCAAATTTTCGTGTTTCACTTCCCCACCGACGCAGCACCACAGTTTCTTTAGAAACTAATCCCCTTTACCCTAATGAGAGCAAACCTTGATCTCATGACTAAACATTTATCACCAATTTTGCCTCTCACGCCTACAGCGAGTCAAGCATCAGCCATTTGATTCGAGCCACTTTTGAAAACCTCTGTTTTTCTCTTTGGCGCCCGGATTGCATTCTGGGTGATTTGGATACCACGGCGAAATGGAAGTCATTGCTAGGCCCAAGAACCCATCACAGAACGGCTAGAGAGACGAACTTCACCTGTTAGTGAGCTGCCATGACTCGACACGACCACTTTTGGGCGTCCCAGTCGTTGTGAAATTATAATCATGTACACCTCTGGCTTCGTTCAGAGGTTTGCTTCTACTCTCCATTCCAGCTTAATGATGCCAGCCTGGGAGCTTCTGCAGTGAAAAATGGCTCTAAAATACACTTACAAACTGAGTACCTACCGAACACAACTCGTTACAGTCGCGAGCAAAACAACAGCGGTTCAAATTGGTGACGTCACAATAAAACTTGAGTCCTCGGTATTCCAGAGCAGCAAACGTTTCATGGGAGACCTTCATATAGGACATCTAGATCTCTTTCAGTTATTTGCATCGAGAAAATTGCCGAAAAAGTTCAAAAAATTTTGGGTCTGAAAGGGTTAATCGCACGGAATATCGCCTGATACTTAGCCGATGAGGCCGTAGGCCAAGTTCACTAAAACCGCAGGGGAAAAGACAATTACTGTAAGTGTGAATAAAGCATTTTTCAAGAATTACGGGTCACTACAAAACAGAGCAATATTTTTCTTTATTTGTTTGTTTGTTGTTTCTTTTTACTCGTTGGAAATAGTAATTAGGGCTTATGTAAACTAGGATTACCTTACTTTGCCGGTAAAGATCCAACAGTGAGTGGAACCTTCATTAGAAGACGTTGAATAAATAACGAATGGCAAAAGCGAGAAATTAATATGTAAAAATCGCGTTCGCGTCTTAAGCCGCGGCTACACGAGCGATTTTTTGCTTGCGATGGTGATGCGATTTTTTCAATTTTGTCGCGTCACCAGTGCGCGATGAAAATCGCAAGTGTAGCCACCCTTGAACGTCGCAAGAAAAAAATCGCGAGAAATTGAATGAGTTTAATTTTTCGCGATTCTTTTTCTGCGATTTTTTGAGCTGTCGCATCACCTGTGCGAGGGTGGCTACACGGGTGATTTTCACTGCGCGCTGGTGACGCGACAATTTAAAAAAAAATCGCATCACCATCGCAAGCAAAAAATCGCTCGTGTAGCCGCGGCTTTAATTTCAGTATGAGAAACTCTAATAATAACAGATTATAATTAATCAAGATTTTCATCCATTCTTGTTTTCGTTCACGAATTGTTGTCCCCATTGGTCTGGCCAATATTGGCATCTGCACCTGTCAGTGAAATCAACTGTGTTTGGTTTACCGTCACAAACACATCTTGTATCAGTGTCTCGGTTTCCGCACACCACAGGTAGTTTCTCCACTGGTTTGCATATTGAACTTTCCTCGGCGCGTGGCACGTCCACAATTCTAAGATGATCTTGATGGTAAGGTGGCTTGCACTGCCTTATCGCACATGCGCGAGCCCAGATAGGAAGCAGCGGGCCAGTTTTGCAATCGATTACACAATGCGCGATTTTAGAATTAATTAGATCTCCCTTCTTACAGGTCCATGGTCTTACGGGATCACACTGCTCTCCATCATCAATGCTACAGTGTGCCATACTATCCACTACTCTCACCATGTCCTCTGCTTTGCTCTTGTATTTTAAATCAAACGCTGCAGTCAAAAGGCATTTGCGGAATTCCACGTTACAGTAGCAAGGTCGATAACTAAACACAGTTCCTTTCTTGGGGATACTTTCTGCTCCTGCGCATGTCAGCATTCTATAACAACACAAGTCTAACTCGTTCCTAGGTTCCACTCCACCTATTCTGTTAAATGTCGCGCTGGAGACGTCACAATAGTGAGTCACCTCTTTTAATGATCTAACGGTTGCTGATGAAAGGCAAGAAAACCCGCTTCCTTCTTTTTCACCTCCTATGCTCCAGCCAAGGTTTACATCGTACAGCTCTATGCAAACCTTTCCTTCGTATACGCAGAGTCCCGGATTTGCCTTGCACTGATTAATTCCGGTGTAACAGTGTCTTTTGTACACGGGGCACTCGCAGCGAAGCTCGGATCCCCACATTTTGCATATTCCGCCTTGCGAACAGACTTTTGGAATGTGGCAAAGGTTCACAAAGTACTGACACCTGGAGATATAACAGGAACAGAATCAGGACAACGTTTACCTGTTCCTTCTCAACCCCAGTCCTCTTCCCTTTTTGCACGTGTCACGGCGGGAAATGCGCGAATCGTGAAAAAGCTCTAGGATCAGGATAAGGTTAGGGATAGGATATCAAGCATTTTACTGACACATAAATCAAACTAGTTTAAGCTTATATGAGAAGTGAATCAGGTGTCGGTTTTGAATCATTGAATTAATGATAAGTACCTCACTGAAAAAACTGTTTGAAAATAATTTAGAGGCTCAGCCAGGAACGAGAACCAAAATTAACTTCTTAAATTTCTTGTTTTAGTCATAGTTAGTAGTGTGTTAATATGTTTTAATATAAGCCAATACCCACCTACATGTATTCTTCCACCAGTGCTCTGAATACCCAGTTTCCTTTGGGGCATCACACACGCACCGAGTGCCATGATCCCCGCAAACAAAACTTCCGAATCGTTTGTACTTCGTCGGAACACATCGGGGCTCCCCGAAGCTTGGTCCAACATTTCGCTTGTGGAACACATCAGCCTCTGGAATAGTGGGGAAGCATCTGTAGCCAGAACTTAGCCTGAAATCTTCAACTAAAGAATGAAAATTATTGCCGCTGAGTTCTAAATGGCAGTCTGCCACTCGCGGATCAATCAGATCACCAGTCTCGCAGGTTTTTTTCAGGGGATTACAGCTGTCTTTCTCTGGAAGTATAAATTGGCTTTTG
>JAEMWC010000049.1:1340000-1412500 GCA_016490735.1 Pachyseris speciosa | reverse complement strand
ATCTGTATTGGTTTTAAGTATAAGATCACTTATTACACACATAAAGGAACATGCAGCTACAGTGTATTCACATCTTCCATCCTTGTGTCCCACCAGCAGAATTCTCACTACTGGAAGATAACTGAAATGTTGAGTTTGGTGAGATGCTGGTTGGCCATGGTTTTAATTTATTGTGTACAAAGTACTGTACATCTTTAGATTATGCTAAGGATATTTGTGTAGGTTACAGAAATAAAAAAAGGATTTCCTTTGTGTTTTAATACATATTTCCAGGTTTTAGGTTAAGAGCAGGGGTCTGAAGAAAGCAAAGAATAATTTAAAATTTATTTTAAGATTTTGGAGAAACTATTTGTTTTGTATAATGGGGGGGGGGGGGGGGATATTAAATTATTTGTTTTTGTATAATGGGAGGGTAAGGGTAAGGGTAAGTACGGATACCAAAATAGGGGTCCTGGGGGAGGGTGAGCAGTAAATGTGGTGGGAGTGGGTGTCATCTTTTGAATTGAATAAAGACTGTTGAAGGTTTGGATTCATTTTTCAATCTTTTCTTAGAAATTGTCGAAAAAAATTAGGTTCTGTCCTCTCTAAAGTTCAATAGCCTTAATATAATTTTTGGTCAACAAGATCATCTGAGCTGAAATCTGTTTTGCTCTAATAAATTTGTTCTTTGACATTTTCAGCTTTTTCTTTTATTCTCTTCTTCTAGCTAGTTCAGCCAACATCTTTTTTCCTTTTTTCTTTTCTCAGTTTTCCATGGTTTTTCTTTTTAAGCAGTTTTGTTTAGACTTCCTTACTGAATTCCATAAAGTTGTTGTTGTTGTTCCTTTAAGGCTTTGACCAAAATATATAAATTATTTCTGCAATGTAGGAATTTAATTCTTAAAATTTTAGAACATTAACACACCATACAAACAAACAAAAGCAACAAATAATTTTATAATAATACTACGATTCTTACATACCCTTATATACAAATATTTCTAGTCAACGTCACCTCTATTCTTTGATTACATCAGACAGTAAATGAGATAAGGTCAGCCATCAATTCTCAGGGAGTATCTCATTTGTGAGGTCAGTGGGCAGATGCTTGACCTTGTGCGAACATTCGTACTGTAATTTCAGCCCGGGGGGGGGGGGGGTACTCCCCTATATGGGCTATATAGGTACGTGCCGCGGAATAGGGTATGGTTTTTGGAGGCTCTCGATCCTTAAATAGGGTATCCTTTTCGGCTATGTTGGCATAGTGTCCCGGTGTGGTCCTTAGATAGGGTGCCTAAATTTGTATCAGCAAAAATAGCAGGTTGTAAACACCCAGTTAAGCGAAAAACAATGATCTGTCAAAGTTAAAGTATTGCCAAAGCGATTTTAAGGAAATAAAGTTGACCTGTTCAAGCTATTTTGAATTTTTGTTCTTCCCTTGCATAGGGTGTCATTTTTCGGATTTGGGCCTTAAATAGGGTATCAATTTTCGTTGGATTGTTCCTTAAATAGGGTCAGGGTTTAAGACCCTTCGTGGCACACACCTATCCGGACTTTATGGGAGTACCCCCCTGGGAATTTCAGTGACTAACCCCACTTAGTGGACCAATATGTATACTCTATATAAGTAATAATATAGCTGTAACTTACAGTACCAATCAATCACTTTATTGATTACCATTGATTCAGATTTACAAGCAGAAAAAAGAAAGACAACATATGAGTAATATAGTAAGATTCACAGCAGCAGCCAGGGGATTTTCTCTCTTGCTACCACAAATAGCAACAGTGCAAGCATAAGATCTAGGTCTCAATTTCAGAGATAAATAAATTGATTTCAAGCAACTGGAATTGTGATCCAACAACAGGCTTAAATATCTGAAGAAAAGAAAATTTAATGTTCTTATTCTTGGTTATAAAGTAAAATGTTCCTGTCACACTGTGTGAAAGAAATACAAGTACATGTAACAATACGACGGATAAAGGTTTAGATTCCCAAAGGTGGAAAGGGTAAGACCTCTAATGATAATTTTTCACAATTTATTTTGTCCTTGCACCAGGTGCATGTGTAATAATTATCTTGAGATGCATATCTTGTAAAGTACGAATACACATTAGATAACTGAATCAAACAGAATGTCCTGCTACCAATGGTCTTGTAAATAACAATAGTTTATGTACTGCGAGGATCATTCTTCATTTGATTTGAGTTTATATGTACATTTGCAAAATGGTTACAAGCATCACAGACGCTATTTTTATCATTAGGGGTTGATGCCATCCCATAACACTTGTTTGTACTGTGAGCTTACACTGTTGGGAAACAAATGCAGCACAAGAAATATCCACTGAGCAAGCGAAGCTTCATTTTGGCGACTGTCAATAATATACTGATTCTTCGCAAAACTGTTAGTGTTTACAATCAGTTTCATTGAGTATAAATTATATGTCTATATCCACCACGGAAAGTATAGTTCTTTTTCATTACATATCCCACAGAGTTACAGTTATGAATTCACCGATTATTTAAACTCTAACTTAAGATTTAAGCGACATAAAACAACTTAAACTTAAGCCTAATAAAATCGATAATTATCAAAAGTTTGTTGACAACTTCTGGTTTCACAAAAAATAGTTGTCCTCAAACTTACCTTTATCACCTCCCGAATGCAAATACTAATTAAAAATCCCGGCTACTAGTCTTCAAACTCCTTGCTTTACCTAAATCGGCTGCAGAAATCTTCAATTTTTCGCAAAGGAAAATTATACATTGTTTCGCCATGGCGATTGTAGTCTTTGACGCACATTTCATCTCGACACGAGAAACCATCTATGTCCATTGCTGAACGTCCTTTGTTGCGCTGTAACGGTGACTTGCCTTCAGCTTTATTAATCACCCTCGTATTTTGAATACCAAAGAGCTAATCAAGGGAGGCAATCTTCCAAACCAAGAGAGAATTTCATCCCTTGCATCTCATGTATCGAAGATCGAAACGAACAACGAGCGGGGATCGAAACTCCGTAGCTACTTCATGTATCCCCTATTATAATGTATTTAGAATTAATATGTATACCCCTGTGTATACACCTGTATACTCTTGTATACCCATGTAAACCCTTGTATACCCCTGTATACTCTTGTATACCCATGTATACCCATGTATACCCATGTATACTCTTGTAGACCCCTGTATACCCCTGTATACTCTTGTAGACCCCTGTATACACCTGTATACTCTTGTGTACCCCTGTATACCATTGTATACCCATGTATACCCCTGTATACTCTCGTATACCCATGTATACCCCTGTATACTCTTGTATACCCATGTATACCCTTGTATACCCATGTATACCCCTGTATACTCTCGTATACCCATGTATACCCATGTATACCCCTGTAAACTCTCGTATACCCATGTATACCCTTGTATACCCTGTATATCCATGTATACCCCTGTAAACTCTCGTATACCCATGTATACCCTTGTATACCCCTGTATACCCATGTATACCCCTGTATACACCTGTATACCCCTGTATACCCATGTATACCCTTGTATACAACTGTATACTCCTGTATACCCCTCTATACCCCTGTATACTCGTGTATAACCATGTATACCCTTGTACACCCATGAATACCCATGTATACTCTTGTATACCCATGTATACCCATGTATACTCTTGTCTACCCCTGTATACTCTTGTATACCCATGTATACCCTGTAAACTCTTGTATACCCATGTATACCCTTGTATACCCCTGTAAACTCTTGTATACCCATGTATACCCTTGTATACCCATGTATACTCTTGTATACCCCTGTATACTCTTGTATACCCATCTATACCCTTGTATACCCCTGTATACTCTTGTATACCCATGTATACCCTTGTATACCCATGTATACTCTTGTATACCCATGTATACCCTTGTATACCCCTGTAAACTCTTGTATACCCATGTATACCCTTGTACACCCATGTATACCCTTGTATACCCATGTAATCTCTTGTATACCCATGTATACCCTTGTGTACCCCTGTATACTCTTGTATACTCTTGTATACCCATGTATACCCTTGTATACCCATGTATACTCTTGTATACCCCTCTATACTCTTGTATACCCATGTATACCCCTGTAAACTCTCGTATACCCATGTATACCCTTGTATACCCCTGTATACCCATGTATACCCCTGTAAACTCTCGTATACCCATGTATACCCTTGTACACCCCTGTATACCCTTGTATACCCCTGTATACTCTTGTATACCCATGTATACCCCTGTATACTCTTGTATACCCCTGTATACCCATGTATACCCTTGTATACACCTGTATACTCCTGTATACCCCTGTATACCCCTGTATACTCTTGTATAACCATGTATACCCTTGTACACCCATGTATACCCATGTATACCCTTGTATACCCATGTATACCCATGTATACTCTTGTCTACCCCTGTATCCTCTTGTATACCCATGTATACCCCTGTAAACTCTTGTATACCCATGTATACCCTTGTATACCCCTGTAAACTCTTGTATACCCATGTATACCCTTGTATACCCATGTATACTCTTGTATACCCCTGTATACTCTTGTATACCCATCTATACCCTTGTATACCCCTGTATACTCTTGTATACTCTTGTATACCCATGTATACCCTTGTATACCCATGTATACTCTTGTATACCCATGTATACCCTTGTATACCCCTGTAAACTCTTGTATACCCATGTATACCCTGTATACCCATGTATACCCTTGTATACCCCTGTAAACTCTTGTATACCCATGTATACCCTTGTTAACCCCTGTATACTCTTGTATACTCTTGTATACCCATGTATACCCCTGTAAACTCTCGTATACCCATGTATACCCTTGTATACCCCTGTATACCCATGTATACCCCTGTAATCTCTCGTATACCCATGTATACCTTGTATACCCTGTATACCCTTGTATACCCTGTATACTCTTGTATACCCCTGTATACCCATGTATACCCTTGTATACACCTGTATACTCCTGTATACCCCTGTATACCCCTGTATACTCTTGTATAACCATGTATACCCTTGTACACCCATGTATACCCATGTATACTCTTGTATACCCATGTATACCCATGTATACTCTTGTCTACCCCTGTATACTCTTGTATACCCATGTATACCCCTGTAAACTCTTGTATACCCATGTATACCCTTGTATACCCCTGTAAACTCTTGTATACCCATGTATACCCTTGTATACCCATGTATACTCTTGTATACCCCTGTATACTCTTGTATATCCATCTATACCCTTGTATACCCCTGTATACTCTTGTATACTCTTGTATACCCATGTATACCCTTGTATACCCATGTATACTCTTGTATACCCCTGTATACTCTTGTATACCCATGTATATCCTTGTATACCCAGTATACCCATGTATACTCTTGTAGACCCCTGTATACCCCTGTATACTCTTGTGTACCCATGTATACCCATGTATACTCTTGTATACCCCTGTAAACTCTTGTATACCCATTTATTCCCTGTATACTCTTGTAAACCATGTATACCCCTGTATACTCTTGTATAACCATGTATACCCCTTAAAATTTAATTTAATTTTTTTTTATGTTGGCTGTGAAAGCGTCTCTTGAAGAGTTACTCAAGAAAGGCTTAAAGAAAAGACTCAAGAAAGGTTCAGTAATCTTACAGTACTCAACACTCACAAAGACAGAACAGAAAAAACTTTGCCTTGTTGAAGTGGCAAATGAATTTGTTGGTCTTAGCGACAATCGAAATAAGGAATTTCGGTACATTAAGAGAATCCGATTTCGTGACAGTAAGCGAATAAATGAACCAAAAGTTATGATTACTCTACCTTCGTTTACGGATTACGTTACGTGTGATTACAAAGCTTATTTTGTCACTAAATTCTTTTCTCTAAATGTTTGAATTGAGTTGAAAAGTGTAGAAAAGGGTATCACTTGATTTTCTGAGTTAATAAAATATGTTAACTGCTGGACAAAGCTTATGAATTCAACGGAATTATATGCGTTTTAATTATTTTTAGAGTTAGTCCCCTCCCCTCACTTGAAAAACGCTCGAGCGGTTCCCCACCCCCGCCCCCTAACTTTAAAAACTGCTCCGCGGGCCCTGAGTATCCGTAAACGTCCTTCACATTGTTCATTCTCGAAGTAACAGGTGTTAAAATTTCGCTGGAGAAATGACAACTTTTTACTTTTCAGGTACTTAGGAGTTCTGAATACAAAAGGTAACTCACCTTTAGTTCCATCGTAATGACCTGGGGAGGAATGATTATAGGCAATGTAGATTGAACGCGTACTTCGCAGCGTGGATGGCACAAATGTTAGAACCGGTGAACCAGGAATAGAAGTGATCACAATCACTGGAATCTCCAACAGGTTTCCTACATCCATAAACACAGAGATCTGCCAAGGAACTATTGAACCATCCCGATTCCGAAAATCTCTTCAGTTCGTCTTTCACGTTGAAGTTCATGAAAGAACTATACTTCTCGAGATTTTTCTCAATTTCCTGGCAAAACAACAGGCGCAGTTGCAGCGTGTCTCTCTCAGTTGAGTTTCCTAGTCCAACAGATTTCAAATGTCCAGCGAATTCCTCATTACCATCATCATTGTTAGCTAGTAATTTATGAAGTTCCTTCACAATGCTTGCGAAACAGCAATCGCCATCTCCAGGGACTTGGTCTAATTCAAGGCCAAATGCAGACAGGTGTCGTCGAAGGCAGTCACGATTCATTTCTGCATAGAGTCCTTTGCCGTCAATGTCGCTGTCTTCGGATGATACATTGCCACGAAAAGCTTGGACCATTCTTTTAACGTCAGAGAATGGAAAGTTTAAAATATCAAATGCTCTTGAGGTGCATTTCTTTTCAATTGAGGTCAGAACATCGGTAAAGTGAAGAACTCTGTTTAAATGTATAGTTCAGTACCGCGTCGCTTTTTAGATCTTCAACCCTGTCTGCAAAAACACCGCTACTAACTTCCATCGGTGTGGATGGTGACGAGACACTAAAATTATCCTTTGCAATTGCCATTACTGCAGGAACGTTTCCTGGCACACAGGTACTCTTAAATTTCTTGCTCCACTCATCATAGGAGATAGCCGTTCCTTCGTTTTGTTGAATCTCAATAGGCACTACAGGAATCACTCTAGCATTGGATCGATGTTTCTTACGATCTAGAGAAATTTTACAGTTCCATACGTATAACACTACGGTGAAGACTGCAACAGCAAGCTCAGGAGAGATAGTGGATGCTCCTCCGAGAAGGGATCTTTTAAGCTGAAACAAAACTAGGTCTTTGGGTGAAACTACTTTTATAGTTGCATATGCAAATTAGTGTGTTGAGAGTATAGGCTTTTTCATGATGAAGACGCTCCTGAAAACTAATCTAATACGACTTAGAATGTGAAAATAGCTCTTATACTCTTATAACATGTTTTGTATTCAGTTGAGATGCAACCGGCAATGTTTGATTAACCAAATTAAAAGCTCTTACTTCACCAAGGATAGCTAAGCAAACTGTATAACTTTCAGGACGTAATAGAATAACGTGTGTGAGTGTGTGAGGCTTTTACAATATTTTCCATCCTAATGTTGGTCGCACAGCATTCTTTTCAATGCGTATCACGCGCTTGGATTTGGACGCCACGAGACTGAAAACAGTTCAAATGTGACCCAGTGAACAACACGCAAAAATAAACCGCGAGTTGACTGGTCTCCCAAGAGGTGCAGTTTTCACACCTCATCGAAGGAGGATACGTGACAAATTAGCGTCATTTATTCGCTGGAAAGTTTATTCTACGTTCAGCGGCAGGCGACAAGGTTAAATGTTTCTTTTGATGGCAAAAAATGAGTTTCACACAGCAACCCACTAGAATTTCTTGGAATGTTGATCTAAACTTGATATCTGATATGAAAGCTAATGAAGCTTAGCGCGCGAAAAGTGTCAAAAGAGTGCTAGATTCCTAATTGGAATTACCTTATTACGACGCCTTTATGAACTCCTCTAGAAAACCATTTTTTAGCCTTTCTCGTCCTGATTTACTCATCTTCTAAATTTTCCTCTTACCAATTGCTAATATAATCATTCGTCTAACCAAAGAGGGAAAAAATTGAATCATGAAAATATTTTGACCCCGAAGGTTCTCATACACGGATGAACTGGTAAGGCATCAGACCGAAGAATGTGAGGCCTTCAACCGAGGGTATTAAAATAACTGGTAAGATCATGTGTGCCTAGGAGAAATCAGAGGATAATAGCAAAAAACAGGGAAAGACGGGGAAAGCATAGGAAACAATGACATGAATGTGCACTCTAAATTCACTGTAATACGGGCTACACAAAGTAAATGTTACTGGAAGCCCCCGACTCGGGATCATTGCTTCCCTACAAAGAAACACGTTCCAAGGAACACTAAAGCCTGGTTTTCACTAGCGACGCAAGCACAAGCGCAAGCATAAGCGCAAGCACAAGAGCGCTTATTTCACCGTGAAAACGGGCTTTAACGCAAGCATAAACATAAGCGCAAGCACAAGCGTAAGGATCAAAATTTTTCCTTTTCCTGGTGCTTGCGCTTATGCTTGCGTTCGCTTGCGTGGTGTCGTTTTCACTTGGCATAAGCTTCATATGCTTGCGCTTATGCTTGCGCTTGTGCTTGCGTCGCTAGTGAAAACCAGGCTTAAAAGTAAGTTCTGCATTTTAACAGTAACTGAGATATAACAGAATAAGCGTTTGTGAAGCGCGGCTAAGCCGCAAATGTTGTGTGAGTCGGAGTCTATTGCAATCATGGAAACACACTTCTGCGATCACCTGATTCAATTTTTGACAGCACCCGTTCCTGCAGACATGTGGTCTAGTCGATGTTATTGGGCGCTCTTGGTTTTCAAGTTTTTATGCTTGAAACTCCTCGTTCATGACTCCTTTGGATCTTTACCGACTAGGTTTATTCACCATCAGTTATTTTCTGATATCGAAAGTGATCTTGAGGTGAAATATTCATTTGAGTATGCTGAACATCAAAACTCGTGGCTGGGCGAGTCCGCCATCTTGAAGTGCTTTTGGCCGAAAGTGAAGTGCTTTTTCGTTCGCAAGCGTGAATTTCATTCAGCGAAATTCAAATGGCTACCTTCTGGCTATCTATATATGCAAGGCGATTTGTTTGAGTGCGGTGATATACATCCGCATCCAGGACCCTTGACTTGTAAATCAGCCGTCCGCCATGACAGTTCTCGCAGAAAGTGCAAGGAGTGTGATCGGACAATTGCAAGCAATCACCGTGCAACCAGATGCGATTGCTGCTCGATGTGGTCTCACATTAAATGCGGCGGTGTGACCCTAAGCAATATCTAATTCTGCAGTCGTCTAGCAATACATGCACACTTGCGCTGCTTGTATGGAGGTTCTTCGCCAATTACCTTTTGCTGACTCGAGTTTGAACTCCAGTACAAGTGCCGGTTCTACTGGATCATGTTCTGACGATGAAACATGGAGTGAATATGACGCCTTGATTAAAAAGCATCGGACCAACATCAAAATCGGACATGTTAATGTGGACCATATTGCAGGTTTTAAATTCTTTGAGGTCAAGTATTGGCTATTAGAAGGAAAGTTTGACATTTTAGTACTCTCCGAAACGAAACTGGATTGCAGTTTTCCAGATAGTCAATTTATGGTGTCCGGATATCGAATGTGTAGGGCTGACAGAAACATACATGGCGGTGGCTTATTGTGCTATATCCGCGCAGACCTCTGCTTTAAAGTAATTAGAGACCTGCCCAATCTTCGATTATGTGAGCGTGAACGGCACAAGACTCAATCGATTGTGCTGAAGGTGAGCTAAGGATAGCTAAGAAGTGGGTAACCATTGTCGGTATCTAGACCTCCAACATCTGTGTCTGTCCCTCAATCGCTATGGAAATTTGAACTATCCTCTATACTGGAGGCGATCACAACACTTCCTGGTAACTGCTTTTTGGTAGGTGACTTTAACTCGGATATGTTACTACCAGACAAGCCGCCAAGGATGGTTGTGTCATGGCAAACCTACTAGATATTTACGACTTGAAGAATTTAATACATGAAGCCATCCGTATCACTAGAACATCAGAAACCCTACTGGACCTTTTTCTCACTGACAACGTGAAGAAAATACAGTCATCGGGCGTAGTCCATGTTAACATAAGTGATCACTCTCTTGTGTTTGCCATTCTCAGAGCATCGGAACCGAGAATACGATCTCGGGAAATACGATTTCGAAGCCTTAGAAATTTTGATAAACAGCATTTTCTACATGATTTGCATAATGTTCCTTTCCAAGTAGCTGAAATATTTGACGACGTTGATGATAGGCTCTACGTGTTTGATTGTTTATATGAGGACATTCTTTGTAAGCACGCACCTTTGAAACAGGTCCGCATAAAGGGAAATCAACTCCCGTAAATCCTGTGGTTGTGACGGATTACCACCGCGACTGGTAAAAGAGTCTGCCAACGCGATTGCTGGTCCTATAGCTGCAATAATGAATCACTCGATTAGGACAGGACAGTATCCGTCGCGCTTGAAATTAGGTCAAGTTACTCCTTTATTTAAAAAGGACGATGAACTAAACAAAAGCAATTATCGACCAGTGACCGTATTACCTGCGCTCAATAACGTTTTTGAGAGGCTACTTTCAGCTCAAATGGGCGACTTTTACCAGTTCATATTGTCTGAATACATATCTGCCTACAGGAGGCACCATAGCAGTGAGACATCCTTACTTAGGCTGACTGCGGACTGGAGGCGCAGTCTAGACAATAAAGAGATCGTGGCGGTTATATCTATGGATTTGTCAAAGGCATTCGACACCATACCTCATGCTTTGCTATTAGCGAAACTGAAAGCATATGGCTTGCACGAATCCAGCTGCGCCCTTATCGGTGACTACTTGACGGATAGAATGCAGCGAGTGAAAATTGGTGATACTTATTCGGATTGGATGAGTGTGAAGCGGGGCGTGCCTCAAGGCAGCGTCCTGGGGCCCATGTTTTTCAACGTGTTCCTCAACGACCTCATCTTTCACATTAAGTCTGTAAAATTAAACACTTATGCCGATGACTGCCAACTGCACTCATCTGATGTAGACCCAGTAGCCTTGGAACGGCGGATCAATCATGATGTACAAATAGCAAATAAATGGTTCGAAGACAATGGGATGAAAGCCAACCCTGCTAAACATCAAGGGATGGTTCTTGGCAAAACCGATTACCCTTTCTCCTTTTTAACCACAAGATGCCTGGATCTTTTTGGAATAACTCTAGACAATGAACTTAATTTCAAGGATCACATATCCTCTGTATGCAAAAAAATAAATAATCAGTTCAGTGTCTTCAAAAGATTTGGCAAACTTATTTCATCTGAAATTATGCTTCGCCTTTATAAAGCGTTTATCTTACCCCATTTTCACTACTGTTCAATGATATGGCACTTTTGTAATTCAGAAGATTCTGTCAAACTGGACACCTTAAATAGACGTATTTTAAGATTTGTTTTAAAGGACTGGGACTCGAACTATGATGCTCTTCTAGACAAGGCTGGTGTGTGTGGATTAGCCAACAGGAGGATACAAAATATGATGATTTGTATATTCAAATGTCTCCATTTTGATAAATATCCGTGCTATTTAAAACAACTGATCAACTTAAGATCTACTGCTTACTCCCTACAGGGTACTAATATTTTATCACTTCCTAAGCCGTCTACAACCACATATGGTCTAAATTCCTTTAGCTATTCATCTGTTAAGTACTGGAATTCTCTACCTGACCACTTTAGAAAGACTGTAGATTATAGTGAATTTGAGCGCAAATTGTTAGTGCACGGTTTTAGTTAATACTACATTAATTAATATTACATATGTTGTAACTTTTAAAATTAGTAAATTAGGATCGGAGATACTAGCTATGTAAGCTACACTAAAATCCGAGGATAAATAAAGCTTATGTATGTATGTATGTATGTATGTATGTATGTATGTATGTATGTATGTATGTATGTATGTATGTATGTATGTATGTATGTATGTATGTAATCAATGCCGCCGGCATTGGAGAAGATGACTTTCATATTACACAACGTCATCGGATTTTTCCTTTTCTCTAGGACTTCGAAGTTGAAAATTTCAGGTTTTCTTTTAATAATGTTCGCTTCGAGGCACTAAAACTTACAAAAAAACGTTCTTACCTGCGAATTACTGACGGCGCCATAAAGAGACGGCTCAGAGTCCTTTAAAGTGTTTTTTGCCTTAAAGAATACATTTCATATCGATCTTGGCACTGAGGCAAAGAAGAAGTGAGCAGAGGTTACTCCGTGAATACAACTGAGCACGGTTTTTAGTAGTCAACGTTTATATAAACCTGACGATACGACACGTAGATTGAAAGAACATTCGGCTCCCAGAGTGAGTGACTGTTCAGATGACAACAATAACCAATCATGTTGTGACAATCTGTAACAAATAAAATGTGACAAATGGGACCAAAAAATCCGAATTAACTTAAGACGAAATCCGATAGAAAATAGAGCAATTTCAGGTTTTAGTGGAAAAACATCTGGTACCGGAATAATTTTAAGTATTTTACAGTCATTTTTACATTTTCTTAAAGCTAAATACGTAGATTATTGCCTGAAATAACACCGAAAACAATCTCCCATGGGAACGAGAGAAAAAAATTTCAAACTCTAGAGAACTTGTGCGAACACAGGCAAAATTTAATCATCAGTTTCATTTCATCAGTGCTTTCAAGTGTTTCATACACTACTTCAACATTCGTTTTCGACGTTTCGTGTTGCTAGAAATGATTTTTCTTTAAGAAGATATTTCAAGGATCTGATGCATGGTTGAATTCTTTTGTTCTGAGTTGGTTCAGTCTTAGGAAAGAGTCATAATAACTACAGGAGTATAAATGGGTATACATTGGTATACAAGAGTATACAGGGGTATACATGGGTATACAACAGTATACAGGAGTACACATGGGCATACATGGGTATTCAAGGGCATACATGGGTATGCAAGAGTATACAGGGGTATACATGGGTATACAAGAATATACAGAGGTATACATGAGTATACAAGAGTATACATGGGTATACATGGGTATACAAGAGTATACATGGGTATACATGGGTATACAGGGGTATACAAGAGTATACATAGGTATACATGGGTATACATTGGTATACAAGGGTATACATGGGTATACAAGAGTATACAGAGGTATACAGGGGTATACAAGAGTATACAGGGGTATACATGGGTATACAAGAGTATACAGGGGTATACATGGGTATACAAGAGTATACATGGGTATACATGGGTATAACAGAGTATACATGGGTATATAAGGGTATACATGGGTATACAAGAGTATACAAGGGTATACATGGGTATACAGGGGTATACAAGAGTATACATGGGTATACATGGGTATACAGGGGTATACAAGAGTATACATAGGTATACATGGGTATACATTGGTATACAAGGGTATACATGGGTATACAAGAGTATACAGAGGTATACAGGGGTATACAAGAGTATACAGGGGTATACATGGGTATACAAGGGTATACAGGAGTATACATGGGCATACAGGGTATACAGGGGTATACATGAGTATACAAGAGTATACATGGGTATACATGGGTATACAAGAGTATACATGGGTATACATGGGTATACAGGGGTATACATGAGTATACAAGAGTATACATGGGTATACATGGGTATACAAGAGTATACATGGGTATACGTGGGTATACAGGGGTATACAAGAGTATACATAGGTATACATGGGTATACATTGGTATACAAGAGTATACATGGGTATACATGGGTATACATGGGTATTCAAGGGTATACATGGGTATACAAGAGTATACAGGAGTATACATGGGCATACAGGGGTATACAGGGGTATACATGAGTATACAAGAGTATACATGGGTATACATAGGTATACAAGAGTATACATGGGTATACATGGGTATACAGGGGTATACAAGAGTATACATAGGTATACATGGGTATACATTGGTATACAAGGTATACATGGGTATACAAGTGTATACAGAGGTATACAGGGGTATACAAGAGTATACATGGGTATACATGGGTATACAGGGGTATACAAGAGTATACATAGATATACATGGGTATACATTGGTATACAAGGGTATACATGGGTATACAAGAGTATACAGAGGTATACATGGGTATACAAGAGTATACAGAGGTATACATGAGTATACAAGAGTATACATGGGTATACATGGGTATACAAGAGTATACAAGAGTATACATGGGTATACAGGGGTATACAAGAGTATACATAGGTATACAAGGGTATACATGGGTATACAAGAGTATACAGAGGTATACAGGGGTATACAAGAGTATACAGGGGTATACATGGGTATACAAGAGTATACATGGGTATACATGGGTATACAAGAGTATACATGGGTATACAAGGGTATACAGGGGTATACAAGAGTATACAGGGTATACATGGGTATACAAGAGAATACATGGGTATACAAGGGTATACATGGGTATACAAGAGTATACAGGGGTATACATGGGTATACAAGAGTATACATGGGTATACATGGGTATACAAGAGTATACATGGGTATACAAGGGTATACATGGGTATACAAGAGTATACAGGGGTATACATGGGTATACAAGAGAATACATGGGTATACAAGGGTATACATGGGTATACAAGAGTATACAGGGGTATACATGGGTATACAAGAGAATACATGGGTATACAAGGGTATCCATGGGTATACAGGGGTATACAGGAGTATACAGTGGTATACATGGGTATACAAGAGTCTACATGGGTATACATGGGTATACAGGGGTATACAAGAGAATACATGGGTATACATGGGTATACAAGAGAATACATGGGTATACAAGAGTATACAGGGGTATACATGGGTATACAAGAGAATACATGGGTATACAGGGGTATACAAGAGTCTACATGGGTATACAGGGGTATACAAGAGTATACAAGAGAATACATGGGTATACAAGAGTATACAAGGGTATACATGGGTATACAGGGGTATACAAGAGTATACATGGGTATACATGTGCATACAAGGGTATACATGGGTATACAAGAGTATACATGGGTATACAAGAGTATACATGGGTATACATGGGTATACAGGGGTATACAAGAGTATACATGGGTATACATGGGTATACATGGGTATACATGGGTATACAAGGGTATACAGGGGTGTACAAGGGTATACATGGGTATACATAGGTATACAAGGGTATATATGGGTATACAAGAGTATACAGGGGTATACATAGGTATACAAGAGTATACATGGGTGTACATGGGTATACATGGGTATACAAGGGTATACATGGGTATACATGGGTATACAAGGGTATACATGGGTATACAAGAGTATACAGGGGTATACATGGGTATACAAGAGAATACATGGGTATACAAGGGTATCCATGGGTATACAGGGGTATACAGGAGTATACAGGGGTATACATGGGTATACAAGAGTCTACATGGGTATACATGGGTATACAGGGGTATACAAGAGAATACATGGGTATACATGGGTATACAAGAGAATACATGGGTATACAAGAGTATACAGGGGTATACATGGGTATACAAGAGAATACATGGGTATACAGGGGTATACAGGGGTGTACAAGGGTATACATGGGTATACATAGGTATACAAGGGTATATATGGGTATACAAGAGTATACAGGGGTATACATAGGTATACAAGAGTATACATGGGTGTACATGGGTATACATGGGTATACAAGGGTATACATGGGCATACATGGGTATACAAGGGTATACATGGGTATACAAGAGTATACAGGGTATACATAGGTATACAAGAGTATACATGGGTGTACATGGGTATACATGGGTATACAAGGGTATACATGGGTGTACATGGGTATACAAGGGTATACATGGGTATACAAGAGTATACATGAGTATACATGGGTATACAGGGGTATACAAGAGTATACATGGGTATACATGTGCATACAAGGGTATACATGGGTATACAAGAGTATACATGGGTATACAAGAGTATACATGGGTATACATGGGTATACAGGGGTATACAAGAGTATACATGGGTATACATGGGTATACAAGGGTATACATGGGTATACAAGAGTATACAGGGGTATACATGGGTATACAAGAGAATACATGGGTATACATGGGTATACAAGAGTCTACATGGGTATACAGGGGTATACAAGAGTATACATGGGTATACATGGGTATACAAGAGTATACATGGGTATACATGGGCATACAGTGGTATACAAGAGTATACAGGGGTGTACAAGGGTATACATAGGTATACAAGGGTATATATGGGTATACAAGAGTATACATGGGTATACAAGAGTATACAGGGTATACATGGGTATACAAGAGTATACAGGGGTATACATAGGTATAAAAGAGTATACATGGGTGTACATGGGTATACATGGGTATACAAGGGTATACATGGGTATACAAGGGTATACATGGGTATACAAGAGTATACAGGGGTATACATGGGTATACAAGAGTCTACATGGGTATACATGGGTATACAGGGGTATACAAGAGAATACATGGGTATACATGGGTATACAAGAGAATACATGGGTATACAAGAGTATACAGGGGTATACATGGGTATACAAGAGAATACATGGGTATACAGGGGTATACAGGGGTGTACAAGGGTATACATGGGTATACATAGGTATACAAGGGTATATATGGGTATACAAGAGTATACAGGGGTATACATAGGTATACAAGAGTATACATGGGTGTACATGGGTATACATGGGTATACAAGGGTATACATGGGCATACATGGGTATACAAGGGTATACATGGGTATACAAGAGTATACAGGGGTATACATAGGTATACAAGAGTATACATGGGTGTACATGGGTATACATGGGTATACAAGGGTATACATGGGTATACATGGGTATACAAGGGTATACATGGGTATACAAGAGTATACATGAGTATACATGGGTATACAGGGGTATACAAGAGTATACATGGGTATACATGTGCATACAAGGGTATACATGGGTATACAAGAGTATACATGGGTATACAAGAGTATACATGGGTATACATGGGTATACAGGGGTATACAAGAGTATACATGGGTATACATGGGTATACAAGGGTATACATGGGTATACAAGAGTATACAGGGGTATACATGGGTATACAAGAGAATACATGGGTATACATGGGTATACAAGAGTCTACATGGGTATACAGGGGTATACAAGAGTATACATGGGTATACATGGGTATACAAGAGTATACATGGGTATACATGGGCATACAGTGGTATACAAGAGTATACAGGGGTGTACAAGGGTATACATAGGTATACAAGGGTATATATGGGTATACAAGAGTATACATGGGTATACAAGAGTATACAGGGGTATACATGGGTATACAAGAGTATACAGGGGTATACATAGGTATAAAAGAGTATACATGGGTGTACATGGGTATACATGGGTATACAAGGGTATACATGGGTATACAAGGGTATACATGGGTATACAAGAGTATACAGGGGTATACATGGGTATACAAGAGTATACAGGGGTATACATAGGTATACAAGAGTATACATGGGTGTACATGGGTATACATGGGTATACAAGGGTATACATGGGTATACAAGGGTATACATGGGTATACAAGAGTATACATGGGTATACATGGGTATACAGGGGTATAGAAGAGTATACAGGGGTATACATGGGTATACAAGAGTATACATGGGTATACATGTGCATACAAGGGTATACATGGGTATACAAGAGTATACATGGGTATACAAGAGTATACATGGGTATACATGGGTATACAGGGGTATACAAGAGTATACATGGGTATACAAGGGTATACATGGGTATACAAGAGTATGCAGGGGTATACAAGAGTATACATGGGTATACAAGGGTATACATGGGTATACAAGAGTATACAGGGGTATACAAGGGTTTACATGGGTATACAAGAGTATACAGGTGTATATACAGGGGTATACATATCAATTCTAAATACATTATAATAGGGGATACATAAAGTACCTACCCGAAACTCATATAACCGCTGACCAGTTACTCTGACGTCAAAAAACGTATTTCCGCGGTGCCCCGCAGATATCACATAGAATACTTTTGTTGACGTAACGCGAAATTCTCATCCCGTGCCTCGTGCATGCCCTCACGGTTGTTGAATTTATTGGAGCCTGGGATTGAATGACTAGTGTACGCATGTACAAAGTGTCCCACGTGATGCCGGTCAGGGAGAAATATCTGAGAGATTTACGGCGATTTTATTCCATTAAGTATGGCTTCTGGCGACGAATTACCGGTCAAAGATAAAAAAGAGCAGGCCAAAGAAGAGGTAAGATGATAGCAAATTAATTGAGGTTTACTGTGGTAGATTTTAGATGTTTTTGGCGGTGTACTTTAGTGAGAAATCGACCAACAACTCTGGGTCGAGACTGTTTGTCATGTGTACGTATCAAGGTAAAACACTTTTTTTATTTAATTTGCTACAAAACCAACGTTGTATCCACACGGTAATGCCCTCCTTACGGAAAACTGCTTTGAACTCAAATGCTAGTTGCCGAGTTGCTGTTTGATTATTTTTTTTACTGTATTGGGATTTTTTCTGAGAGTGTCGTGGAACAGCTATCAATTGTGTTTTACTATTCACTCACTCAATTGGTTTAACTTGTCCTGACTGTCTGAACTATAACGACGAGATCGTGGTACACGAGAAAGTGAAAATAAACAGCATTTTTACATTTTGTCGTCGTTTTTTGAAGTTTGTATTCAGAAGATGCGCTATAAAGGATGTATTGTAAAAAAAAAGTTAGTTGCATAATCTAATAGTGAGGTTCCGTTTCATTGAATCTCGTATTGTCACGAAATGTCAGAAGGTTTGGCGCATTTTCACTTATATCCTCGATAAAAGAGACATTCACATTTCAGAAAGAAAAATAGAAACTTGAGTTGTGATAAATACGGCAGATCATAGTTTATTTTAATTTTCTGGTAACTGAACTGAACTGGACTTTACTGGCTTCAAGCAGACCATCAATACTAATTTTGTCAATGCAACAGTTTGCCTTTTTTCGGTGGGTTGGGGGTGGGGTGGGGGGAATTAGCACAACACATTGTTTCACACCTCATTCTCTAACTTTTGAAGTGTCCTCCACAGGAAGAAGAATATTAGTTGATTAGTATTGTTATTTCCTGGAAGATCCGAACATCATCTTCCATCTTGCTGTTTATTGTAAGTTGTAGCAAGGTTCTCGAAGCTGATTGGTTATTAGAAGGTTGAAAACTGAAGTGAAAAAATAATGAAAGAAAGCACTAAATATGTGCTTCACAGGTCCTTTTAAATTTGTTCATCCTGCATCTGTCATAAACTTTAGACAGGTTGCAGTACAGTTGTAATTTCTTTTTTGCAAAAGTGAGGAGTGATATATTTTTGTTTAGAGAAACCACAAAGAGAGAGTAATATTAACACATTATCAATTGTCTTATGCTGCTGTTTTGTAACTACAGAGACAAACTAAGATAAGTTTAGTTACATAAATATGCAGCAAAACTTATCAATTATGCACTTAAAGGTGATGGTCACTCCATAAATCTTTTTTTTTTTATCCATCAATGAAAAGTTAACACTGAGTTGATTTACTCACCGTTGGTGCATCCAATCCACGCAAAATTTGATTCCTTCAATCAACAATGTTAATTTCCACTGTCATGTATAATTTTTTACTTACATGGGGGCATAAATTTACTGTATTTACCCATGTATAATGCACACTTTTTTTTCATGAAATTAACCTTCAAATTTGCGGTGTGTATTATACACGGATTCCATTGTTTACCCAAATTCTCATTAGCATATCGTAAACAAAAGCTTCTCAGCAATTGGCTTTCAATAACTTTAATAAAGCAAACTACCAATAAAGAGTGTGTAATTTCGATCCTTGAATAAATTAAACCAGCTGGTAAACAATATGTCAGTTTGTATCTCACGCGATCAGAACGTCAACATGACAACGAAACTTACCGTACAGTACTGTGCAAAAAGAATGCAAACGAATTTCGCCAAAATTCGGGTATTGTTTACTTGAAACATCGCAGAAATTTCGGGAGAAGAAGTGTGATTTTTCGGCCGAAATTTCAAAGAAAATTCACCGAGCCACACGAAAGTTCGAACTCACACACGAAACTTCGCTAATCAAACAGCGAAATTTTCTGTGAGAATTTGTATCTGCTGAAACGAAAATTCAAGAAATTTCGCTGAGCCACACGAAAGTTCCAACACATGAACGAAAATTCGCTAATCTAACAACGATATTTCAGTGAGAGTTCCTATACACAGAAATGAAAATTCAAAAACCTGTGGATCGAAAAGTCGTAATCCTGAAACAACATTTCGTAAAATGTTGGTAAGCGGTTCGTATTTAGTAGTGTGAATGAATGAAATCATCGACAACTGTACATGTGGCTCTTCGAGTGTAAACACGACCAGAATGAAACTGTAGACAAGCATTTACAAGCTATTTCCACAACCTATAACGTTTATTCGGGTGGTAGTTGGTCTATAGAGATACAACAGCATAATCCCCTTGCCGTTTTGATATTGATCACAACAAGTCACATTTCAAAGGTAGATGCTCTTTTTCTGCTCGCGTCAAGTCCGTTATCCTCACTTAGATACGCGATTAAGCGAATTATTAAATATCACTCCTGCCTATGGTCAGCCATTTGTTTCAAATTATGATACGATATACGTGTGGTTTTTTGCCACGTATACTTGCAATCGTTCCTGCTCTGTGGGTTTTTTTCCCAAGGATGTGTCCATTTTCTTATACATCCGTTCCACGCAAACATACGTTAAACAAACACGCATGTATTTGCGCACAACACGAGCCCATATACATGTGTTACAAGCAAGTATGTGTATATGGGGTCATAGCAGGTCGTCGTATAAGAGGCATCGAATTATACCGCCGGCAATAAACCTACTTCATGTACCATGGAGGTGAAAAGTAACTTCAGACTGAATCAAGCTGGGCCATAATGGCCGCGTTAATTTCGGGCAAGGTTTGGTTCTTATTCATTGCCCTTATAGTAGTGGTGGTTTGACAGTAAATACAAATGTTATTGTTACAGTTGGCATAGATTAGATAATGTAAACTGTCCAATTTGCAAGTCTTAAGTCCCTCAGAAAATAATTGTTTGATCCACTTGCTTCCATTATGAAATATGTTAAAAGTGTGTAAACATTATCCTTGAATAGTTCAGAATATTTTATAATTCCATGTTCATATTTCTAATTAAAACTAAAAATTCATATATGGGAAACATTTTTGCTACCCATTAGAACTAAGAAATCAGTTTACTCCAAGCTTTTGTTTCATTTTTTATTTAGGGACATGAGCAGGGCGTTCATTAGGTATCGGAGATTGGAGAATTCTCCGGCTACTACGCAGAATTGGCTGGCTAAATTTTGCTCGTAATAATTCTCCTCTTATACTTAAAACTATTCTCCTGCTGCTAGAATTCTGCTATATCGGTAGCTATGTTTTTCTGTTTTTGCTTTGGTTTGGGCCAGTGTCTAACAGGCACAATAATTTTATTTGTATTCCGGAGAAACTCCAGCTGTGGTAAAGATATTTCATACCGAGGCCGGCCAACTCCTCGACTTCCATGACAAACTGTTGGCAACCTCTGATAGGGCAAATAGACGTGCACGATGCAGCTATAATTACTATCTACTCCCATCTACTTATTAAGGTCCGTAGCTGTATTACCAGGCTTTCAAGAACCGGGATTCTCGCTGTATTTCCTGCCTCACCTCGATCCAAAGAATCGAGCAATCCCCGAACTGAATCGATCGTAACCTGGAGTCGTACAATTTAAGTTTTCTGCCATGTTTCGGTCAGCATTTGGGAAGTAATGTTCACAGTCTCTCAAGAGACAATCCACAGATTCCAACAAATTCGTTGTTGGGGAGCCAACAACCACCACTACTATGAGAGCAATGAATAAGAACCAAACCTTGCCCGAAATTAATGCGGCCATTATGGCCCAGCTTGATTCAGTCTGAAGTTACTTTTCACCTCCATGGTACATGAAGTAGGTTTTTTGCCGGCGTTATAATTCGATGCCTCTTATACGACGACCTGCTATGACCCCATATACACATACTTGTTTGTAACACATGTATATGGGCTCGTGTTGTGCGCAAATACATGCGTGTTTGTTTAACGTATGTTTGCGTGGAACGGATGTATGAGAAGAAAATGGACACATACTTGGGAAAAAAACCCACAGAGCAGGAACGATTGCAAGTATACGTGGCAAAAACCCACACGTATATCGTATCATAATTTTGAAACAAATGGCCGACCATACCTGCCGAGTCCTGGTGTTGACCCATACATTGAAATCAGCTTCTGAAACCGCCATAAATTAGATGTCTAACGCACCAGTAAAGTGAAGAAATGCCTTCGTATCGTTGCTGTTAACCAACGCCATTTTGGATTTGATTGCATAGCCATACATGGAAGGTTGGTCACAGTCTTCAAAGAGTCATGTTGCAAAACGCAAGTTGAAAGAGTCAAAATACAGTGTATTGTCTCTTCCATTAGGGACATTAAACAATGTAATATCTTAAATATTTATTGCTACTGCCTTAAAGATAAGCTTTTGAAAGATATCTTAACAGTTGATTAACTTCTTAAGGTTGCTGCAATTACACAGCATTAGATTTCGGCAAGTTTATCACGAACAACAACAGTTGGTTACTATGTCTACGCACTCATTTTCATCAACACAATACAAGGTGAGCATGGAGATGGAGTCTGAGGAGAATAAATGAACTGGGTAGTTGTAAATTTAAAGGATGTTTATTACTGTTTTCCAACATCGTCTGACAAGCGAATTTTCGTGCGAACTTTCGTCATGTTGCGAACTTCTTCTCGCGAAATTTCGTTTTACTTAGCATTATTTCGCTTGAATATTCGCACGGTCTTGCAAAGAACAGCGCGAATTTTCGTTTTCGTTAAAACAATAGCCGTTTCGAAAATTCATGAAACTTTGTCTGAAATATCGTTTGATTCAAAATTTCGTCAAATTTCGTCGAAAAGCACCGAAAAGTCAGGAAAAGCACCGAAATTCGTTTGCATTCTTTTTGCACAGTACTGTAACTAAACGTCAAAGCTACACTGTATGTGAAAAGTTGAGAATAATCGAGTTTGCCAAGCAGAATGGAAATTGGGCTGCTGAACGTCAATTCGGTGTTTCCTAGAGCAATGTCAGGCTTTGGCAAAGAAGTAAAGAAAATCTGGAGAAGATGCCTCAATTGAAGCGTGCGAACCGAGGAAAAAAACCTGCGTGGCTGGAGTTGGAAGCTGATCTCTTTGCATGGATTACTGAGAAGAGAAACAACGGTCTCGCTCTTCTCCCATCCCTTGTGCTGCTGAAAGCCCTCGAACTTGCCAAGGACGAGAAATACAACATTCCCAAGGGACACTTCAAGACCGGTAATCACTGGTGTCAACTTTTCCTGAAGAGGAACGGTCTGTCTCTTTGACACAAAACAACTCTGGCACAACAACTCCCCGATGATTACGAGGAAAAAATCATCAAACGTGAAAACACTGACCTTGCCATGATTCCTGGCGGATTAACTTCAATTCTTCAACCACTCGATGTGTCTTTGAACAAACCATTCAAAGATGGGGTTAGGAAGAAGTGGATGCATTGGATGGTGGATGGAATACAACTGCAACGGGACAGCAGAAGAAGCCCTTGGAAGAACTGATCTGCTCTTGGATTTCCAAAGCATGGAATTCCATTCCACCTGAAATGGTCTCTTCGTCTTTCCTGAAATGTGGCATCACTAATCATTTGGATGGAACAGAGGATGATTTGGTTTATAATGCACCTAAGGACACTGAAGTACTTGACGATTCCTTCATCAGAGAACTATTTGAGTCAGACTCTGAGTCAGATTTCGAAGGTTTTGTCATTTGAAAGATGCCAAATGTGAAACACTTGTGCTAGTGCTGTGAGTACAAATATCTGTAGGTTTCAAAACAAGCTTTTAAATTGACGATTGGTTTAAAACTTCAAACTATTGCAGTTGTAATTAGTTTCATTTCTGGTCAATAGAATGGAAAATGTAAAAATTATGGGGTAATTACCAAATGCATTTGTAGTTTGGTAGTTTTTGACCACATGTTACTGCTCTACCTTAGCGAATGATTCGATGTTATTGTAAATTCATTTCTTATTTTCCAGTTGTAGTTAATTCAATAAATAGAAGTTTGCAAAGATAAACCTTTGGTTTTATTTGTGCATTTTTTTTTTTCAAATTATGGTCAAAAATTAGGGTGCATATTATTGTGAGGGCCACAAGTTTACCAGTTCTTAACTGTAATGTGTCACCCTCGGTAAATAAAGTTATTCATTCATTCATTCATTCATACATGGGCGCGCATTATACATGGGTAAATACAGTAACTGCCTTCTATTTGCTGGTAAACAAAATAGCATAAGATGAGTAGGCTACTTGAAAATTTGGATAGAACTCAAATTCATGTATTTACGCTGGCTGTTCTTGATCTATTATTTTCATTACAAATTGAATTTAGACATAATTGCAGCCATTTGCAAAAAAGAGGACACAAGTAGCTGGGGATCTGTCCCCAACATTGGGCTTCCATCCCTTAATGACTTTCCTGCATGTTAGTGAATTTAAAAAGCATGCTAACCTAACTATGCGATCAGTAACTAATTTCCTTCATTCTTAGTCATTGCTTTGTGAAGAATACTTAAATTAATTGTCAGGTCAAAAAAATGTCAGTAATCAACAAGAGAGGCTTCTGAAGAAGGCAGGGGTATGCTAAAAGGAGCCAGATATTCCAGCTGTTGCAGTGTAGCCAATATGTTGTTTTTCTATACTAAAAGTAGCTAGGGATTTCTAATAATGCATGTGTTGAGGAAATCCTGGCCATGAATGACAGTGCTGAATGAGGGCATAACTCTTTCAACCCTTCACTTTTCTTTTATATTTCTTTATATTTGTAATCAGGAGAAACCTAAAGATGGACAGTCAACGGAAGGTGCCACAGCTCCAGGTGTTGTAGCTCCATATGTTAAACATCCATTACAAAACAAATGGGCGCTGTGGTTCTTTAAAAATGACAAGTCAAAATCATGGAAAGCAAATCTTCGTCTTGTAACCTCTTTTGATACTGTATCCTTTACAGACATGTATTTACTTATGATTTTATTGTGAGGTCTCTTGCAGTCAAATGATGCCACGTCCTTGTCGTTTTGGATAAGCTTTCTTTGTGGGCTTTGTCTGAACAAATTAAAGCTACAGTAGTTAGTAGGGCATCTAGTAGGGAATTCTAATGTCATAAAACATTCTCCTTGACTTTTGCCTTCTACTACTAAAAGGTAGAAGATTTTTGGGGGTAAGTGTATTCCTTTACACATATCAAACTGAAAGTAATATTTGTATGTGAGAAGCTGCTAATTGTTTCTAAGTATTGTAAGGCATGGTTCTCACTAATGACACAAAGATGAAACGAAAGGATCAATGTTTTTTCTCATGTTTTTATTTATTTATTTATTTATTTATTTATTTATTTATTTTTGCTATTGTGCTTTGAGGTTGCCTGACTTTTGTTATACTTGATCTTTATGTTGTTATTTTAACATTATGTTGCAAGCATGTCCCAGGCTTTAAGCTGCGGCTACACAAGCAATTTTTTGCTCACACCAGTGATGTGATTTTTTTCAAATTTTGTCGCCAGTGTGTGATGAAAATTGCAAGTGTAGCCACCCTTGCACAAGTGATGCAACAGCTGAAAAAATTGTAAGAGAAAAGTTGCCAGAGTCAAAACGTTTGTGACAAAATCACACAGATTGTTGGCCGTGTAGCTTGTGGCCTTCAATTTGTCACTTGTGTAGCCACCCTGGGCATGCTGGTAATGCAATAAAATTTTAAAAAAATCGCATCACCAGCATGAGCAAAAAATCGCTCTTGTGGCCGCAGCTTTACTGTTACTACGTACAATTTTTGTTATATATCTGACATGCAACTGTGTGTTACATGAAACAATTATTTCACTATTCCACCAGTGTAATGTGACATTCTTCTGTTGTTTAAGGGTGTATAACTATGTTCAAGCTGCTAGCAGGTTACAATCTGGATGTGACTACTCAATGTTCAAGGTACTGTACATTTAACAAATCGAATGTGGTTTAGCGTTGTCTATACTCTTATCGACAACGATATTTGTCATAATAGTGGTCAAAATGTTGTGGACTTACGAGGCGCAGCCGAGTGAGTCCACAGCAAATTTTGACCACTGTGATGACGAATATCGTTGTCGATAAGAGTATAGACAATGCTAAACCACATTCAATTTGTTTTTTACCACAATATCAGCGTCAAAAAAGTTTTAATTTCAGAGCGCGCGCTGAAAAAAGGCATTGCGCGACACGTTGATGCGAGCAGCGTTGTCTAGACTCTTATCGACAATGGTAAATTAGCCAATCAGATTGCGAGATTACTAGCAATTGTGGTAAAAAATATTAATTTAAAATTAATTTTGAGAATATTAAGGTGTTTGCAAACAATTATTAAGCTGATCTTGACTTCTAACCTCGATCATTAGAAAACTGTTTTGTCATTTAAAAAAAAGGATGCATGTCATGAAAGCAAAGACTAAATAAATGCTGACATGCATTCAAAATAAATCAAATTATACGGAGCTGCTATTAAGGCCAAATACTCTTGATGTTGCCTTGATGTGACGTCAGTTATTCTTGACCTTTGTTGGATCATTTCACTTCGGAATGCTACATGTCTCAATACATATGACAACCCTTAATAATATTTATTAAGCCTAGCTTGTCACTGTAGTAATAAAATAATGTGAATGTGAGACTAGGGTTAAACCAGCATTTCTGTTTTATTAATGTTGCTCATTTTGCCGACCCATTCTACCCATAGGAAGGGATTCAACCAATGTGGGAAGATGAGAAAAATAAGCTAGGTGGACGCTGGCTGGTAAACACGCAAAAAAATGTCAGAACACATGAGCTGGACAGATTATGGCTTGAGACAGTAAGAAGTTTGCTATTTCTTTTATTAACCCTTTCACTCCCAAGGGGTCTCCCTTTGACGAGTAAAATCGTCTGGCGTTAGACAGAGTAAAATCTATAAAGTTACTCTTGGGAGTGAAGGGGTTAAGGGAGATAGTTTTTTAACCCTTTCACTCCCAAGGGGTCTCCCTTTGACGAGTAAAATCGTCTGGCGTTAGACAGAGTAAAATCTATAAAGTCACTCTTGGGAGTGAAAGGGTTAATGGTTGATATGTGGTGAGATGCTAGGCTGTGTTGAGGAGATGCAGTTACAGGCATTGCAATTAGGTCTTATATGATAAACTGTTAAGTCATTTTCGCCAATACAGGTGTGACTGACTTTGATGTTTTTCTCACATTTGCTGCTTAACTGTTAATTACCTTATGTGTAAAGCCTGGTTTGAATCTTTGTTACTCTCTGTAGGTATTGAAGAGCTATTGCCCAAAATACTATACCTCTTAAACCTAAACGTTAAAAGCCCAGGCTATCAAATGATAGCTACCATCACCAAGACATGGACACTCATGTTAAGACCTCGGGTACCCTTTGGGCAGGTTCCTATTACCAACTTCTTTTCTAGGGACACCCACATAGTGTCAAAACCATACGTACTATGGTTCCTATCAAACCACTTCTTTGACGTCTTACTCTTTTGTTGTGTAGTTGATGCTCCTTGTGGGTGAGGCATTTGGTGAGTATTCTGATAGTGTATGTGGAGCTGTAGTTCAAATCCGTACAAAGGGCGACAAGCTGGCAATATGGACAAATAATGCATCTGACCAAGATGCAAACCTCAGTATAGGGTAAGTTTCCCCACCATAACAAAACATTTTGACATTTTTACTTGTGAGAGATAGAACTCTGTTGAATTGGCACTTCCCGCTTGGAGTTTGCTGTCAAGAAGATCAACACCTGCAGGAAATGTGGGCACGTTGATAAAACAGGAGAACCAAACTTTTGTTTTGTTTGTTTTGTACTCTGAAACATGTCAACTGGAAAACTACACTTGCGTAATGCTAGGTACATGTGCACTGTATTTATGTTCGGCCATGCCGTCTCAATAAGGTTATGTAAATGTGCTTATGGTGAAGTATATATTTGTATTAAACTTGTATTCCACTGAGTTTACCTCACTGCAAAGCAAATTACCTTCAGTACTGACTGAGTAACTTTCTTTTGCAGACGTAAATTTAAGGAACAGCTCAATCTTCCACCTAAGCTACTTATAGGTTATCAGGTGAGTCAGCAAATTGAATTGAATGCTGCTGGTGGCTTTTGGTGTATGAGTGGCATCTTAGTGTCAGAAAATGGTTCAAGTTATGAGAATAATAAACATGATGATCAGACTGTACATGTACATCTGATCTTCAACCTTCTGCTTCTCCACGAAAATTTGTTTTATCAATGGAGTTGATAATGTAAATTGACCACTTTGGTCAATTTACATGATCAACTCTGGTAGTCAATTTACATTATCAACTCCATTATTTTTTAAACCAAATTTTCATGTTTCGCTCCCCCACCGACGCAGCACCACAGTTTCTTAAGAAACTAACCCCCTTTATTCTTCTGCTTCAGGAAACTAAATTGGGCACAGGTTACTATAATTCTAATAATTATTATCAGGGTTTTTCTTTTCAGCCAGTGACTGGTGATTTTTGCCACCTGTGAACAGCTCAGTTGCCAGCAATTGCACAATAAAGAATCCTTGCTGTAAATAACATTTTTGGTCTCAAAAAAAATAGATGACCTAGATGGTTGTGCCTTAATTGACACTCCATTGGGAACTAATGCACCCACTATTCTCTGCCTGCTTTGCTCAAGTCCACTGCAACTTCATTTGAAAAGGAAAACCCTGTCTTACATGTGTATAATGTGAACAGCTCAGTCGCCAGCAATTGCACAATAAAGAATCCTTGCTGTAAATAACATTTTTGGTCTCAAAAAAAATAGATGACCTAGATGGTTGTGCCTTAATTGACACTCCATTGGGAACTAATGCACCCACTATTCTCTGCCTGCTTTGCTCAAGTTGACTGCAACTTTATTTGAAAAGGAAAACCCTGTATTACATGACTGTGTATAATGTTAATGTGACTGGTGATTTTTGCCACCTGTGAACAGCTCAGTCGTTAGCAATTGTGCAATAAAGAATCCTTGCTGTAAATAATTATTAAGCGGCCGTCGCTTAGCGACGAGCCGCTTCTTAAATTACCCGTTTTTTTTTTTTTTTAGTTTTTTTTGTCGTGGTGTCCGCCGAGAGGCCCGTGCCCCTCTCGGCCAGAGGAAGAAACAATGACATAAGTAAAGATACAAGTTTCTATTAGCGATGCCTGGACTTGAACTCGCGCCCTTCAGATCCCAACCTCGGTCCCTTATCCGATTGCGCTAATGAGACATCTCTTGCGAGTACTAGAGAATTTTGTAGTAAATAAAGTCATTAGGCCGGTCACGCATCGTCTCTTTAAAAGCCTTTCAATGCTCAAGGGTTACAGAGGAAAGAAATGTTTTGTCAGAATTGAATTACTCCAATGTACATCCAGTAGGAAAGGAATTTATTTGCAAGCGTTTATTTTGAGTAGCATTTCACAACACAGATGACTTAACGAAAGCTATTCGGAAGACCGTAAATGTTTTTAGACTGAACTTGTAGATTTTGGTGGCCATAAAGTACAGGGGTCAGAGTCGGAAATGGCGAAATCCTTTCAAAAAGAAATGTTTAGTCAGAATTATAGGAAATGAATTTATTTGAGCGTTCCTTTTGACCCGGTTTTAAAGATAAACAAATATTGACCGAGTTCAGAGTGATGGTGCAATACCGGAAGTACTACCGGAAGTTAAATCAACCAACACAGCTCTTTTGCGTAGCGTTGTTTGAACATACATTAGTAGTATTGAGATTTCGGTTATCGTCGAGAAACTGGTCAACGGATCGAAGACGCAGATTTATACCAAATTGTTCGCTTTCTTTGAAATAAAAAAACAAAATAAAAAAACAAAACAAATCGAAGTGCCAGTGTTTTGTCAAGCTTCAGCTGGCCTTGGTTTCTCGCGTAGCGAATATCCATAGAATCGGTTGAGTACTTTTCCGTGTTAAATTGCAAAATAGGGTTACAGCTTAAAGAGTTGACAAAAGAAAAAAGAAAAACAAGTGAAAAGGAATAGAAAAAAAAAAGAGATCAAAGAAAAAAAAACTTCATTTGGCGGAGGATGGAACCACCGACCCTAAGTTGTCATTACAATGCGATAAGAGCATACTATCCCACTAGGCCACCAAAGTCTTCCTTAGAAGCACGGTCAAATTTTAAATACTTTATCATTCGGAGTGACGAATTGACTGTCATGCCAACTGAAAGGTGACAAAAATTGAATTACGATCAACATGAACTTATCCTGTGCATTAATCCGGCTCGGATGGTCAAAAAGGCCACTTCTAATTCTCGAAGAATTTCTTGTTGGTCTTAAAACAAAATAGATGACCTAGATGGTTGCACCTTTGGCACTCCATTGGGAACTAACGCACCCACTGTTCTCCACCTGCTTTGCTCAAGTCGACTTCAACTTCATTTGGAAAGGAAAACCCTGTATTATAATGTTACATTATGCTCAAATCCTGTAGCCCCAACTGCTGTATTTTACTTACTAAATTCCCTCTTACCCTCATTAGTTTTGAAATTAACTAGACTGATTTTTGTTCTAGTGTGTTTTTACATGTATGTGCTATATTGGCAGACTATTTTAAAATGTTTGTGTTAACTGTGTAAGATACAGTGTATGCATGTATGCCTGTCCAGTTTTGAAATAATCGGATGCAAATGGCAATAAATTTCTCTGACTGACTGAAGAATTGGACTAGCCATGGAACTTTATCCAATTTTGGCTGTCCTTGGACTTTTGGCCACATATTTATCTCGAAATTGGACAGCATGTAATCCCTTTGCTCTTACATTGTGTACCAGTTGAAGAAAACCCCACCTGCTGAGACATGATTCTTGCACAAAGTCATCTTTTGAGTGGAAATTATTTGTCCAATAAGATTTGTAATTAGTAGGCGAAGAGCCACCTTGTGGAAGTACTACTAATAAATCGTTATTATTATTATTATTTATTATTATTATTATTATTATTATTATTATTATTATTATTATTATTATTATTATAAAAGACTGGTTATTGCTAGTATCAGTCACTGGGACCCTTTGATATTTTCTTATACTTATTTTGTGGAAAGTTTGGAATATCTTATTGAAATTGCTTGCCCTCTCTCTGTAGGCACATGAAGATACCATGAGCAAAACAGGATCCACTACTAAATCAATGTTCTCATTATGATCACTGAAAAATCCTGCTTAGACAATATCAGAATTTGCTGATATTTTTAGAAAACTTTAGGATTTATACTATTTAAAAAAAATCTTTCCAGCTTGAAAGCCATGAACCTTGCTTGTTCAAGGTGTGCGTCCTGACTGTAGCTTGAAGACAAAACACTGCACATATTCAAATAGTGACCTGTGAAAAATGTCAACTGAAGATAAAAAGTTTAATGTTGGGTGGTCTATTTGTTCGTCTTCTCAGTTACCTTATGAAGCAAACAGTGTTAGTTTAAGTAAGTCTCTCCAAGTTTGAAAATGTTCATTATGTTACTTGCTGCAGTAGTTTTCTCTTCATGCTGTGGTCAGGTATGATCTGGAAACAAACCACACATGAGTTTTCTCAGTATGAGAGACTTCAGAAGTGAGTGTGTTCTGCCAGTGGATGGAGAGGATGCAAATATGGAGAAGAGTAAGTTTTGCGTCCAAGATAATGAAGTTAAGGATACAGTATTGTAGTGTGATGTTATCTGTATCAATGCAAAATTTATCTTTCATGTCCTTTTAAGTGTAGCACCACAGCTCTTTTCAGTTCCCAAAGTATCTTTTAAGTGTGCAATGTCAAATCTGATGACAACAGGCACAAACAGAACGAGGAATGAGTGGAATACAAAAATTCAGTGAGCATTTTGATAACTGGAAGGGTTACAAGTGGTACATCCGACCAGCATCATGCAGAGATGCTTGGGGAACTACTGAACTTTTAATTAGTAACTGTGTAGTTTTCATAGCATGTAGGCTTGCATGTCGTCCCACACGTGTTATTTGGTCATAACTAGAGGCAAAAGTGACTACTCACAAATCTGCTGATTATTGTTAATGTAACATGTCATTGTGCTGTTGGTAATTTATAAAATTGAGTAGCCCACTTTGTACAAGTCTAAGGGCCTGGGAATGAATCAAAACTTAATTGAAAATCCATCAAATTGAACTTGATTATGTGTGTTTCTCACATTAAAGGGCACCTAAAAATTAGTAGTTTGAGCAAGTTTGAGCTTGTTTAGATGGAACGCTGCTAGATAACATGAATTTAATAAAGAAAATCCCATACAAAATAATGTTTCTCATATTCATGATTTTCATGAGCATCTTGTTCAGCTCATATTCTACTGACATCCTCAAAGTTACCATGTTTGAGATGCCCTTCATGGCAGAAACATTTTGTTCAAATGGATAAATTTTAAAAACGTTCTCACTCCTGGGCCCCTACTCTAAAGTGGGCTATGTAACATTGGTGCTTATCCTGATTTAAACTTAAATGTGTTTTTTAGGAACTGGGCCCTTCTTTTGTTTTAAGAGAACTTTGACATACAGCAATGAGGGAAAGTTAAACCTGAAACCTTCACACTAAATCATATTTCACTCCCAGGGTCAAACCTTGTAGCAGTAAACATGGTTCTTATTTTTGCACATGTGGTGTATTGAAACCTACTGAGCAGCCCACTGTGATGCTGTTAATTATGCTCTTCAAGGTGGTTCCAGCTTTCCAGTCTATGGGTAAAATCATACAGTATGACAACAGGACAGTTGAATCACGATGATGCCATTTGGCTCAACTACCAGAATCTTTTAGGTTTTGCTGTTCTCATCCTATTGAGAGCTATTTTAGTTCTATCCCGCTGGGATGGCAAAATTTAAACAACAAAGGAAAAACAGACTGAATTATGGTAGTTGTAGTCAAATGATGCTATCGTGAAAATTGCCTGTTCAAGTGAAAACTACCAAACCATACTTTCTGTGTTGCTATTTTACTATTTTCAAGAGTTTGCTGAAGCTTTTCCTGTTTGAGCTTCAGAGTGAAAAATTTAATAGACAGATAACATTCATGGAAGGATGCTGTGCTCTCTTAGCAGACTGGTGAGGAAGCAAACCTAAATAGCTTATCTCAGGATAAGCTCAGAAGTTATAAGGTCATGTGTTATTGCATATACTGTATGAATATATGCTATATGCTATTCTCTTAAGGTATCTGGGATCAACAGCGACTGAAAGGTGTTGACTGTAGCTAATGGACGGACCATTTCACTTACCTGCTGCGTGAACTCTTTGCCCGAGTCAAGGCTTTTTTTTTGTTTTTTGTTTTAATTAACAAGTTATTTCTTTCCTGTGTTCAACTGTACAAGTTTGTTTTTCTTCTGGAAAACCTGCGCAGATTTGTTTTTGTTTGGATGTTTACACCAGCCCAACCTCTCAAACGAAATTGGTCATCCCTTGCTCAGCCTAATTACAGGAGTTGACTTTGGTTAATTAAAGGGGAAGTAGCATTAATTTAATAGCACAACACAACATCCGGGGTACAAGGTGTTGATGGAGCCAGTCTCCACTGCCTTAAGCAGCAAGGTTGTGCGAGTGATGATTATGTGATTAACCCCAGAACTTTTATGTGTATGTTAAAGGTCAAACGATTGTTTCTATGTGTTTTACCAGTGCTTTTTTGTGTGGTTGTAACTTCAAGTACTTTGTATGAACAAATATATGAAACATTAATATTTGAAAGCAATTGATGTTTATTTGAATACTCAAGTCATTGTTTTATGAAGCAACTTAGTTAAAATTATTTTGAGTAATCATAATAAGTTGCACTCGGGCTGTAGCAGAATCTTGCTCCGATTCAGTGCTTGGATTTCTCTGCACATGTAAACTAGCTTTGTAGTTGAATTCTGGTTTCATGATCGTAGCATTTGCTATTAAAAAATCTTAAATGACTTTGTTGCTTCTGACATGTATAAATAGTTATTTATACTAGATATAAGGTTAATATTTGTTTATCTCTTGCTTGTATAAGATGGGAACACAGGACTACTTTAAACTTTGCTGCTGATGTTTGGAATGCCTTAGACATAAGTTTAAGAGAGACACCCACCTTAGCTGCATTTAAGCATAGCCTGTACAAAGGCAAATTTTCATCTCCTGGCCTACTTGAGTTTGTACTTTGCTTATTTTACTGTATATTTCGTTTTATCCTTTCTTAATTTTTTTCTCACTTTTAATTTAGTGTGGATATTTTTGAGGACCCTTCTGTGATGTAGGCTTCCTATGTATTATTATTATTATGATCATCATCATCATTATTTATTTATTTATTTATTTTTAATGGATATATTTTTTACCTATCTCTTAGCACTGCTTTGGTAAGATAGATTAGGTTAAACTCTGGCAACATGGCGGGTTTATTTAACATGTGACACGAGTCGACGGTCAACTGGTCATTGTTTAATAACGATGATTCTAAATGTTGGAAATCCATTGGCATTGATTTTGATTTTGTATCTTGAATATGAAACTTGCCCACCCCAAAAATGATTTTGTGGTACCTTTCACTTGATTCTTTCTGTACTGGAGGAGGCTGAATTTCAGGCTTCAACGAAACTTTATTTTTTACTAAAAAAAATTTAATGTGGGGAGGCTCCGCCCCGAGGTCCGACCCCTTACCCTTTTATATACCATTTTTGACAGAAAAGGTACCCTTTTCTTGTACCTTCCATTGACAAATGGTACCCCTTTCGTATACCTTCCATTAGAAAATTGTAACCACTTTTAACTGCTCTAACTGACCCGTCTTGTGAATAAATCGTTAAAACAGGAAGTCCTTGTCATTTTCATGTAGCGTTCAATAAAAACAGTACAGTCATAATTTAGTGTGTTCGAAATATTTTAATGAAAGGCCCTTTTAAATACCCAAGTGACAGATTTCCCTACCCTTTCATATACTTCGACTCGTTAAATCCCTACCCTTTCATTCCATGACCTGAAGCGTGAAAAAGGTACCCCTATCGGGCGGAGCCTCCCCGTATAGGCTCGTATTATATGGAGTAGTACCCCCCGGGGGATAACTAGATATCTGAAGAAAATACAACATGTTTTGCATGGTGAATGTGTTTATTAGATGTCAAATCAAAACGGTTAATATGAATAAATAAAGGCTTGCGAAATACCAGTCTACTGAAAAATGCGATGATTACAAAACGAATTTAAATTAGAACCAAATTTATTCGATCACAAGGATCGAACAAGATAGGTTTTTGCGAACTATGAAAAGCTAATTAAATGCAAACAGATCCACAACGAGGTCACAGTTGAGCCACTATACATTCAGTTCTATCACTGGTTCATTTATCGTTTTAGAAGGTCCTATTCAATGTAACACTGACAACGCCGACACAGTTTAGCCTGCCCGGGTTCCCCAAACCGAGACAGCGCGAGGAAGGACTGGGAGGAGCTCGCCCTATTTTAACGTCACAGCACAATTAGAATAGCCAATATATATTGTGGTGAAATTTTAGCTTTTCACCCGAAAATGAGATCCTTGTAATATCCTTCATGGTATTTATATGCAAACTGCAAACTACAGTGTCCTTTCCAATTTACTCATCTGCAAAGTAGTTTGGTAACGTAAGTTTTTACTTTTGTTTATATATGGCAATTAAGAAGTCTAAGATACCTTACATTTCTTTGACAGCTACTTACAGTAAAAATTATTTGCTCAGCTAATTTGCATCTCATGTAAGAATCTAGTGAATCCACAGCATGAATTCTAAACTGTACTGTACCCATGCAAAAAGTGAAGTGAAAAACCAGGAGTAAAAACACGTGTTTCTTTCAAGGATGATAGACGAAGTCGTAAGTTTTGCCCTGAAAAAAAAAATAGACAATGAAATTAAAATATACACGACAACTGAAAACTTCATCAGACATAACGATGAATAATGATTACTCTCTCAAAACGATCAACACAACGGAATTGAGGCTGTTCCACGTGGTCATACTCGCCTTGAGGCGATTGGTTCGTCCTTTCCACTATTGAGAATAATTTACGTTTCTTACCTTTTCCCTTTCTTCTTCTTCTTTCTTGCCCTTTCGAAACTCCCACATCTAAATGCGAAAACAAAAAATTAATTATTTTCTAAGGAGCGTGGCCACGCCTTCTTCAGAATATTTTTTTCGTTCTTCAGGTGGGCACCTACAATTCTGCAGAATTCGTAATTGTACAGAATTGCAGAATTCTTCAGAATTCTTAATTATGCATGATTGCGGAATTCTTCATTCGGCTTTAGGCCGAATTTTTCAAGAGCTTGACAGCTGGGTCAAGATTCTATATTGCACAAGAGCCAAACTCAGATTATGTGCATAGTCACTTTGTTATAATAAAGTAGACCACAGTAGAACTTTGAATTTAAGCTTTGAGAAATCATGTTTGTTTGGAAGGACTCTTTTACAGCCTTATTTTCGGTGGAGGGGGGTGGGAGTGCTTCATATTTGCTTGACATCATATCTTGGGGCTTGATGTCGGAAATTTATTACTTTTAAGAACATCTTTTCATTCTCAGTTGAGGACTCAGTGACCTCAAAACGGGGGCATTGGTAAAACCCGTGACGGACAAAGCGTCACGACCGTCACGGATGCGTCACGGATATGTCACGTGACCGTCACGGCCAATTTTCAATCACAATTAACAATTATCTAACTTGCCATTGTTATTAACTTATTAAGAACAACCGGGAAATCAGTTGCTGCCCAACGGGCATAAAACCCGTGACGGTCAACACCCGTGACGACCGTCACGGATGCGTCACCAGCGCTCTTCCTGACTGCCTTTGGAGGTAGCGCGTTGCCAGGTAAGAGAGATTTTTCCCTCTAGCTATTCGTAACAGAGGGTTAATAAGAACCGTCACGGATGTCCAGTGACAACTTAGGCTCTAACGCTAAGACTATTTTTACTTCCACTTGTCACAGAAAATTACCAATTATCCATCGATGTTAACGGCTCATTAAGAATTTATGAGAGCTTTTTTCCTGTGTTTGTCACGGAATATCGATAAACCGTCACTGATTTTAAGGGACAACTTAGGTTTTAAGAGCGCTTTTTCTCCTGTGTTCGTCACGGAATATCCATAAACCGTCACGGATTTTAAGGGAGAACTTAGGTTTTAAGAGCGCTTTTTTTTCCTGGGTTCGTCACGGAATATCGATATACCGCCACGGATGTCTATCAACTAAGAAGTTCCTGTTGACGTTCTTCTCTTAGCTATTTACCGCCTGCAGCTCTATTTTGTTAAGGAAATAAAACGAGGAAGAGCAGATCTTGGAAGCTATGCTTTACGATCCGAGCAAAAGCCCTTCGCAATAATAGTGCAAAACAGTCTGTCCTCCGGAAACCTTCATGGAATCTTATACGTCGTCACGGAGTGTAAGGCATAGGAAACCGTCACGAATTCTTAGACGTCGTCACGGATTATGACTTAGACTGTGTAAGGCATATGTCACGGACCTAACCGTCACGTGTTTTACCAGTTTTGTCCGTCACGGATGTTTGACCGTCACGGGTTTTACCAACGCCCCAAAATGGAGAGAAAATATTTGACAGACCTCCTGGTTACGGACGCAATAGAAAAGCAGAACCAGTAAACCCTGCAACATAAACAGATTTTGCATCGATTAAAACGGATTAAATTATTCCTTGGTTATTTGACGTTGAAGCAGCCTAGTTCCCAGGACCCTTCCTTGTCTTGTCTGCCGAGGGCAAAGTACGCATAAGGAACTGGGCACAATCCGTGTGTTGGCCGCACTGTTCCGCACTGTACCCTCACCGTTCCCGTTCGGCGATGCCATTATTTTCATGCAAAAGTTAAACAATCTGGAGGGGAGCGTCAGGGTAATAACCTGATATGAATCTTCAAATACTACATACCCTAAAAAAAAAAAACAATTAAAGAGAAAACCACGTTCATGTGTTAATGGTTATTTCCACCTTCTGCATACGTTTACTTCAAGATATTCTCTTGCAAGGTAAATGAGTATTTTCTAGCTCGCAAAAAATCATTTCGATGTCAAATATTCCTCTCAAACCTGAAATGTGTAGAAGATGATGAAGAAATAGTGGTAAGTTTTGTCCTCCGTGTTATTCACAGCGAAGATTCCAAAAAGCCAGGTCAACACAATCGCCAGCATCAGCACAATGGAGGTCACCAGGCGAGTTCTGCAAGGATTCCAAACAGTCATGTACATCCAAACAAATTACTGGAGTAGTTCAGGTATTGCCAGTGGCAGAGGTTCGTTAAAAGAGTAAGCACGGGTTTAATCTTAGCGCATTGAAGTAACGGAGGTAGAGAGCATCCAAAGCTAGCTTTCCGCTAGGGAAACGTTCATCGCTTGATTTTGACATGTTTGATAAGCATACAAATTTTAGTCACTCTTGAAAATGGCATAAAGACCGATAACATAAGAAGACCTAGGTGTCTATATAATTCTGTACTTACTTGGCTCTCTCAAGCCTGATATCATCCGGATCGTCTTCCCAGTCAATAATCTCTTTCAGGATGAATGCACGGGTAATAAGATTCAGCTATGAAAATAAATCACATCGAGACAAACACTTTATATTTAGAGAATAATGCGCTGTTACTTTGCTAGTTACGAACATTTACAGAAATAGTACTTGTACGCCCAAAATCCGCCTCCAACAACTCTTAGTTGAAAGAAAAGCCTCCGGAGAAACTCCTCAAAATACAACACGTTTCTTGTTTCTAGTCCATTCAATTAAGTGTGAAAAGTGTGCGTGTCAAATAAGCATCTTTCAGGTGATGCACTCAGAGACTACTGGAAATGAGTTACAGTGCTGAATACTTTGCATAGCGTGCCTTAACTCTCACATCAGTCATTGAATATTTTATAATGGTAATTGAACTGAGTGGAGTGCAATTTGGTCTGAAATCATACGCACTGTTGAGAGTCAATCCTCCGGGGGGAGGGGGGTACTAAAAAATAATTAATACAAATGTGAAGACTATTTATATCAGGTTACCAATATACGACACAGAATAGCTCTAACAAAACTGCGACTTAGCAACCACAAATTAGCCATAGAGACAGGACGTTATTCGAGACCATTCAAGAAACCTGCAGAAAGAATTTGCCCAATTTGTAAAATAGAAATGGAGGACGAATACCATTTTCTAAATATATGCCCTGCTTACCAGGAAAAAAGACATTCGCTACTTAATTATTTGGAAAAAGAATGTGGAATAAAAATAAGCAGAATGTCGCCTAATAAAATATTCATGTTTCTAATAAACCCCCCTAGCGGAAATGGTCAAATACAAAAGCTAATAGCAAAACATATATTCGAATGCTTTGAAAAAAGGATAGAGGAAGACGGCAAAAAGTAAATACTCTAGGAATTAATCAATTAACAACTTAATTAATAATTATTTAAGTATCAATTTTTTTTTGTAACTTTTAGTTATTTGGATTGCGTAGTCGATGTACTATATATTGTATAAGACTCCAAATAAAAACATGTCTGTCTGTCTGTCTGTCTACGGGGAGGCTCCGTCCCGAGGTCCGACCCCTTACCCTTTTATATACCATTTTTGACAGAAAAGGTAACCCTTTCGTATACCTTCCATTGACAAATGGTATCCCTTTCGTATACCTAAAACAGCAATTCTTGTTATTTTCATGTAGCGTTCAATAAATTAAAACAGTAAAGTCATAAGGTATGTGTGTTCGGAATATTTTAATGAAAGGCCTTTTAAATACCTAAATGACAGATGTCGCTACCCTTTCATATACTTAGACTCGTGAAATCCCTACCCTTTCATATACCTGAAGAGTGAAAAAGGTACCCCTTTCGGGCGGAGCCTCGCCGTATAGGCCATTATAGGGATTACCCCCCCCCCCCCCCCCCCTGAGTGAAGAGTGAAAAAGGTACCCCTTTCGGGCGGAGCCTCGCCGTATAGGCCATTATAGGGATTACCCCCCCCCCCCCCGGGAGCCAAACAGATTGCAAGGCTCACCACTGATTTAAAAATGGGTGTAACAAATCTACGTTAAGTACTCACCATAACGAGAATCAAGACAGGAGTACCAAAGAACCAAGCGTCGCCTCCACGAACAAACATCCAACAACTACAAGTTAAAAGCAAAATACAAACATTCAAGGATGTAAAATTATGGGAAGAATGAGCCTGTAAATTTCGATCAGTTACATTATTTCAGACAGTTAAGCCACATAGACTGAAAAACAGCATGCCTCAGTATGACTTTGATGGTACGTTTCGTTTGTTTGCATGCATGCATGTCTGTCTGTTTGTTTGTTTCTTGGTTGGTTGGCTGGTTTGTTTGATGAATACAATATCTGACTTACAATTCACTCCTCTCCGGACTGCCGAAGTGAGGATAGTTGAACTCTGCGCATGCGCTGGCAAATGCAATCGGGATACCTAAAAGTCATATAGTAAACCTTTATTCAAAACATGAATATGACGGTCTTTTTAGCCTTGCCCTAATTCTTTATCATTTTTCATTATTCAAGTTTACTGATTCAGGTCTACTCGAGATCATTCTTGTTCATGTTCAAGATTTAAGTTGCTGTACTTAGAGTTAGAGAGCAGCTTGCCCTCCAAGCAAATGACCAAAGCAAATCTCTGCATGGAAAATGTTTAACACCGAGTATGTTACAGAAAACAGTAATGCTCCTAAAGTTAGCGCGTGGAGACCTTAGGTGCATCCAAAGGTGAGGTGATTCTTGTAACCGAAACTTACCCCACCCCACAGCGACATAGAACACGATAGGAACCGTGTTCTTCTCGTTGAAAAGAGGTTTCAGTGTCGAGTAGTAGTAGAATGCCTCCATCAGTAACCAAGTCAGAGCTGCCAGCTCGAAAAGGTGTAGAAACGGGCTCACAACCTTACAGGTTTGGGGGTTGGAAAAAAACTAAAGAGAAAATAAAACCAAGAAAAGCTTTAAAACCTAAAAATCAGTTAAACCTTTACTGCACATATTTCTTTGTTGTTGCATACCCCAAAGTCAGTTTTATACTACCAAAAGTCTTTCTTAACGAAGTCGTGCTGTTTAACGCAATTTATTATGACTGGCTCTTTCAGCGGTCAAGATGAATCAATTCTCGTGCTGTGATTGGCTACCCGTGAGGTCAAGATTGAGCCATCTAGACCTCTCGGGATAGCCCGTTCGTCGCGCGTTTTACTGTCTTTAAGTGGCGTCCTTTGAGTCATATAATAAATCCTTTATTGACCAAGCTTGTTCGGTCAAGATGGCGGGATATTGGCCTCGTTCTTTTTTTGCGTGTTTATGGACCTCGACTTTGTCTCGGTCCATAAATACGCAAAAAAAGAACTTGGCCAATATCCCGCCATCTTGACCTCACGCTTGGCCAATAACCCATATGTATTGTCGACTGGTGATGGCCATAGCTGTTTGTAATTTACAGGAACATTAATGCCTCCAGCATGATTTTACAGTCCCGCTCTTTCTGCATATTTTTTAGGCTTATATATACAAGCTCTTTGAATTCTTTCTTAGTTCCTTTCTTTCATGATACTAGAGAAAACGGTTGTGTTTGTCTTTTTAGTACTGCATGTCATGTAGAGGGACTGGAATTTCTCACCGTGTCGTCGCTTGTTGATAAGCCGATAAGGAAAACCAACTGGCTGAGCAGGAGGGAGACATCAATGTTGAGTGCAATGCGCATGTTATCCCTTTGATGATAGCTGAAAACACAACCACGAGCATGATAACTGGTTTTCCCCTGTTTAGTTTTTTTTCTTAACAGTACATTATCGTACCCACCCAGGCTTACACCTATCCCCTACTAAACCATTGGGGTAAACTGGCTTCCCGTTTCTTCGCTGAAGTGGGGCGAAATAACCTTTCTTGGTGTCTATTTGGTGAGGAGTATTCCTTTATATTATAACAGTTCTACTAACATCTTGTGTTGATGACTTCAGTAGTTGTTACCGCGGTAAGAAAATATTACGAATATTTTACTTAGATCCATTTCATTAACATGCGGAACCAGACGGAAACATATAACTTAGCAAAGTTATGTGCTTTTGGAGGAACGTAGAGATTATCATGCAAACATCTTACTTGGTAACAATGGCCACGATAACACAGATGAGAAGACCAAGGATTGAGAAAGATCCCAGAACCGAAGCGACTGTAACGACCATCTTACGAGCTGAGTCATCCACCTGAAAAACACAATTACAAGTTTAATATTGACTGAAGTGGGAGGTTCTATATATAATTGATAGGACTGAACTCCATGTTCTTGTCAGTGTTTTACAACTAATAAAAAAAATCCATTCAGTTACCTTCTCTGATACTTTTGATATCAATGCAAAAGTGGATAGTTGCGAGATTTCGCAGGTGGTATGAGAACCCTTGGTTTCTTTAACATTACAGCCATCTTTGGACCAGAGACTGTTTAAAAAAAACAATAACTTAGGGTTATTTCTAGTAACTTCCAGTTAAAACAAACTTTCCTGATCTCTTTTGTTCCTTCCTCTTTCGATATATATTGAAAAACATCTAAATTATGGCAATTAAATTTAAATGGCGCCTTCAAGTTTCTAAAAAAAATTATTCTTCTCCAGTTTTTTTCCAACAAACGTCAGTTTTATGAAACTTACATAACAGTACATCAGTTTTTCTAAGAAATTCGACAGGACTTACCCTTCATCAAGGAAAACACAAGTCGTGTCAAAGTACTCGTTGCTCGTCTACAAAAAAGTCACATTAAATTGAATTCAGTTCCGTTATCCTCTAATCCCCGCACATGGCAGACATTTAGTTTTAAAAGAGTTACGTTTTATATCTATTTTATTAGCTAATATTGAACCATTATTGCATTGCCCGCTCTCCCCGGTGGAAATTCTGGCGCTGCATGAGTTTAAATGAGCGGTAAATGTGTTAAGGCTTTACAAAAAATCCTGAAATCTTTTTCTTTACATCTGTAATTTAGTAGAATTTTAATTATTATAGTTAACTATAATACTGTTCATTGCATATTTTTTTCCGGCTCTCTAGAAAAGCATTTTTATGAATGGGATTCCGTGTTTTAAATAAAGATTATGATGATGATGATGATGATGATGATGATGATGATGATGATGATGATGAGGCTGTTACATGGTCAAATCCTGACCCAAGCTAAATAACGTAGCAACCGTCATGACCGTGTGATTCTAAGAAATATTAGAATAGTTTTGCTTAGTCTTTTTGGTTTATTTATTTATTTGCCACACACAATGAACTGGAATGATTAATAAATATCCAGAACATAGTACAGATCGTTTACCCGTAGGTGTTTGAGTGTTAGCAAAGCTGGTTTCTTCAAGGATCCTTTAAGTTCTGTCCCTTCATGTTGGAATGCAGCTGTGAATACATTGCTGTTTATTTGCTTCTTAGGCATCTTTTTGCGAGTTTGTAGCTTATCGCCAACCACATACAATTCTGACATTTCTGATGCCCCAACATCACTAAAAAGGGCAAAGTATAATGCTAGTTATTTATGTTCGAAAACATCTTCAATGAATTCAATCCCTTTTCTTCCACAAATGCTCCTTTCTACCATTTTTGCTTTGTTCGGCAGCTTCCTGTATCGCGGGGTCTGGGGAAGAGGAAACCTCCCTATCAGATAACCGTTACAGATTCCGTGACTCAATATGAATGTGGGGTTTCGGTGATTTTGATCTGAGATAAGAAGCGTTTACCATTTGATGAAAAACCGGTCGGAATGCAACATTCGCTATGGTGCTGGCTTTTCCTGACAAAGCGGTTTGGCTACTAAACCCAAGAGCCTTTACCATTTGCACAAAAAAACCGGTCGGAATGGAACGCCCCAATGCTACTGGCTTTTTTCGGTCAAAGCGATCGAAAGCGCGCGAAAACGGAGCAGGATCAGGACAAGCATGGTTTGGCAAATGGTACAGAAATTTCTAGTTATTTTCGGTTGGAATGGGAAAAGAGGAATACGTCTTGAGGATTCCCATCTGTTCCAGAGACTTTCCGGTGGAATGAGGTGTACCATGAGGTGTACCATTTGATTTCCAACCGAGATTTTCGGTTTCTTTTGACAAATGATAAACGACGAGGGTGTAGTTTTTAATGATTTTAGTCTGGAATATGGTATGCTTTCCTAATTGAACAAAAGGGAGGAAGACTCCTCTTTTTTACTCTAAAAAAAAAGGAAAAAACGATAGCCATTACAAGGGGCTGGGTCCCATATAGGGTAGAAAGAAACGAGTCACAACTTACTTGTCTTCCCAGTCCATCTCGGCTTTGCTCAAATATTTGCCGTTGAGTAGATTAGGCATAATGGCGACAGCATAAATAAATTTTCCTGATTAAAATAAATAAATATAATAATAATAATAATAATAATAATAATAATACTAAAATAGGGCTTTCAAGGAAGATATGAAAAAACAGCTGTAAAATGTTTAGTGAAGGCTTGTTCAAGGTTTCAAACGTTAACTTTGCCTAATTTCAAACAAGCTGAGATAAAACAGAGAAGTGCGGTTATTTTTAATTCCTGGGGTACCTGTGACTCGTATCGCCATAACTGCATTTTTTCTGGAATCCTCACACTCGTGCCACAGCATGAGGTTTTCAAAAAGCCTTTAAATATAAAACCCTATAGGGCTTTCCTTCGGAAGACAAGACCATAGCAATCCTTTTTCACCGTGGTATTAAAAGATTGACTGATACACAAGCAAAATAACAGTCAGGTTTAGAGTGGTTTTCAATTGAGCATCGAAATTGAACTGCTTTTGACTTGGTTTTGCATTTCTTCGCTCTGTGATTGGCTAGCACAACTCGCGCAGCCAATAAGAAGGAAAACCAAAACCAATTGCGATTTGCGCGTGCGCATTTTCCCGCATTTTGCGCCGGTTACGTTCAATTGCTTTGAAATCTGATTGGCTCATTGCACCGTGAGCCTTTGTTGATTGGCTGGAGTGATTGTTTTGGGTTTGTTTTTAAGACTCTCCAATGAAAACCATTCTGACTTTCTTGGTGCAAACGCAGTTGACATAGCTTCAAAACTAGAATTTTAATTTGAAAAGTGAACAAATGATACTTATTCCTCACCAGTTGAAGGGAGGTCTTCCACTGGCATGATAATATTGTCGACCATGTCCGCCCACTTTCCAGTGAAGCTTGAGTCTTTGTAGTTTGGAAAACTGAGCTTTTTCATATTTGTTCCGTTGTAGACTGCACTGTTAATGACACCAACTTGCATTGCTGAAAGCGAACAGAAATTTGTAGTTTTTTCGAGTTTCATAATTGGTTTAAACATCGGTCCATCTAATGAGAGAAAGGAGAGAGTAAACTGTATGATCATTTTCTGATGATGTCTTGGTCATCGCTGTTGTTAGTTTTGCCACTGACACAAAAGGTCATGCATCTACCTTAGCAAATGCTAGCCATTGATCACTAACGTTTTATTATATTTTTTTTTCAGGTCTGCTGAACATAAAATGGTTAACTTCCTTTCCTCTTCACCAGTGAGTACTGTAGTCTCATCTACATCTACATCTACATTTATTAATTGAAAATGCTTTCGCATCAAGTCAACATAAATTAAATAAATTACAATATCAAAAATACAATAATAGAAAAAAAATTATATATAGTAATATATTACAATTTCAAATGATAAAATTATTTCTTAATAAATATAAAATACATATATACAAATAAATAAGATAAATAATATTAAAAAATTAAATAAAATAAATTACAGTGATCAATTATTTCTCATAGCTGAGAAACAGTGATCTTTAAATAATGAAAAATTTGAACTAGTACGAATGGCGCTTGGTAGAGAGTTCTAGTCCCTTATTGTCCTTGGATAGAAACTATAGAAATAATAATCAATTAATAATCAATTAATAACCAATTAAAGCTGATTGAATCGTTAATACGAACTCACCCATGTCATCAGTCATAACAACTGCTGTGCTGTTGATGTCACTGGCGTTAGCAAAAGCCAGTCCCATCGAAATGACTTGTTTAGGGACATCCAGTCTTGAAAACGACACATTTTCTGGAGTCTCCTGTGAAATGAATCATACATGCCTCTTTAACACTGCTTTCTGGAGGTGAAAGACTTGACTGAGCTCCGTTGTATGTTGTATATCGTATTTATCGGTACATCAAGATACTTTGTTCCACGTCGCCTTCCCTCAGTCTGGCATTGGTGTATAACTGGGATTTAAAAATATTTCTTAGGCCTAAACATATAAGGGGTAACCTAATTATCGACTAGCATCCAGTCTCTGTTGAATCTTGTTAAGTTATTGCAGATGAACAAGCATCGGTGGTCTTGCCTGCTGGGCTCATGGATACAGAAGGCTGAGGAACATGGATGAGTCTATCAAGAGGAGAATTTTTGTTAACTTTCGACAAAACTTTACTACTGGTCCTAGGGATTCAGGAATCATCAGAGGAAAATCCGGGAACATGCTATTCTGGAAAGTGTGAAAAGTTTCGTTGGACGGAAAACATTCCTGCTTGTGGAAGGCAGACCCAGAGTCATTATTTTCATTGGCCTTTATAACCTTTAGCTCTTTTTATTATTCATCTATCGTTTCAGAAGTTAATGACAGGCCTCTCTGCAAAATGTGCAGCGTTTTCCCCAATAGTCAGCTGGCTGTTACAAGGGAAACAAGCCAGACTTCAGCTAGCGGACTCCAGCCAGCGGTCAGAGTGGGAATTCAGTTGCAATGTCCCGATTTAAGTCCATTCGTAACCATTCGACCATACCGTCTCCGTTTGGCTACTACACATGCGCTAGAGAAACGCGAACTTACCTCAAGGCAGGTGGACATCTTAGCCAGCGTTTTCCTGATTTGTTCCTGAGAAAGAGATTTAACCAGAAAAGTAAAGGCTTATTCAAAGAATAGCAGGGGCAAATTATCCATGTCAATCATTTTTCTACATCGTTAAAATTCCCCGCTTTTTATTCGATTATGAAACAGGAGAGATTTCAATTATCGTGTTTAATGGAGGAAAATTCGTTTTTTGTCGATAAGGAAGACTTTCTGCCATTGCAGATGGTCGGACTGTTGCAAAGACCAAATAAAAGGATGAACGATAAAAACTGTTGAAAAGTTATTTGAAATGGGTTCATTAACCCATAAAAATCAAAATTGCCTGCGCTCAAAACGAATAAAAAGGATAGGGTCCCTTTGGAAGGATGTTTGATGCACACAAGAAATCACGTGACTTACCTTTATGCAGTCTGCATCGGAGCATGCGCGAATAGGGTTTTTCCAATTGATATCAGCACAACCAACGTCGGGTGCGACTGAAAAGGTTTCGAAAAATAGGGAAAGAAAAGTGATGCAAAAAGTTTGGTCGTGAAAAAATATGGGAAAAGAAAAAATTGTACCCCCGCAAGTAGGTCAATAGCTGGTAAATCAACAAAGTAGACCGTCAGTCCTTCGGGCGATTGCCAAGCCAAATGTATCTAATCTATTATAGTTACTAGATGATGCACAGGAATACGCAATATGGCATCACATACCCGTGGCAGCCGACGCATTTTCGTAGACAGTTTTCAGCGCCGTTTGTGAGTCGGAGGTTGCCGTCGGTTGAATGGTATTGTTTGATGGACTGTCAAACACTGAAGGACTCAGATCCAACGTCAGTGTAACTTGCACGGCCGAACCGTTTGATGATGGACTGGATGTAAGGTTAGTTGATGAAGGACTGGGTGGAGCATTGGCTGAGGAAGGACTGGGTGCCATATCAGTTGAGCTTGGGGAACTCTCTGTCGATATTAAAATAAGTTACCTTTGAGCTGTCACCAAAGTTAATCTTAAACAATAAATAATATTAAACTTTAATAGTATATTTAACAGACTTTTAAATGTCTTCGCCTGTAATCTCTTAAAGCTTTGCCTTCAGTTCTGTTTGCTTTACTTTGTTTTTGGTTATTTTAAGGGATGTGGCCTAGTAATTTGCTGATGTATTATATCTCTATTTATCTCGATTATGTTAATGGATATTTTTACTGGACTAGCAAACTTGGTCTCATGATCCTTCCTATGCACTAACAACTCTGAGTACCACCCCACCCCCCCTCTCCGGAGTAGCACTGCTATCCACAGGTACAGTGTCATATTTGTTGATGTATATACGATCAATCGATCAGACCTCGCTGATGATGACAGATGCGTGCTATAGCCAGGAATATGTTTGTTAGATGTAGATATGTTTGCGAAATAAAACGTAAACTTCCCTCATTTTAGTTCACTCACTCATTCTAAAGAAAAACAGAGAAATAAATTTCTGGTTATATGCCAAAAGACGCACTTGTTGAGAAAAGAGAGATTCATCATTAGTTTGGTCACAAATGTTTCAAAACTCACTGAAATGTATGTGTATAATATTTGTCTTAGGGTTTCAATTCATTGCTATATACAGTGTCGTGGATACAGTGGTCCATTTCCGAGAGCCGACATGTCTCAGCTGTATGTCCTTTATGGCAGATGTTATATTTATTTTACTGAGGTTAGCGGCATGCAAGCGTGCAACCGCCATAACAAGGCAGCCGATCTTCACGGAACGGTCCTCAGTGTATGATTTCGGGGCTCCTACTCGCAAATCGTTTGAACCACAGTCGCCTCACAATTCCAGTTGACATTTCTCTAGCCGTTTTCCATCGATATCTTAGCTAAATATGACATAGCAGTCACTTTTCTGAGGACTAATACAATTTTCCGGGTTTCTTTTGAATGAACAGCAGAAAGACCGAGTAGAAGCTAAAAGAGCGACCGTAACAGTTCTCCTATGAGTTCAGTTATTTAAAGGGTTGCAGTATCAGTTAAGCGACGGCTACACGAGCGATTTTTCGCTCGCGCCGGTGATGCGATTTTTTCGATTTTGTCGCGTCGCCAGCGCGCGATGAAAATCGCAAGTGTAGCCACCCTTGAACTGGCAACGCAACAGGTAAAAGGTCGCAAGAAAAAAATCGCGAGAAATTGAATGGGTTTAACTTTTCGCGATTCTTTTTCTGCGATTTTTTGAGCTGTCGCATCACCCGTGCGAGGCTGGCTACACGGGTGTTTTTCACGGCGCACTCGCGACGCGACAATTAAAAAAAAATCGCATCACCATCGCAAGCAAGAAATCGCTCGTGTAGCCGCGGCTTTATCAGGAGTGGTGATTGCCACTCATTAGAGCACTCATCTCAGTTTTTTTGTGATCGCGAAATTAGTTGGCATTTTACTCCAGATTAATTTAATTTTAAGCTGTTTATTCCGCAAACCGAATATTATCTAAACAAGCTGGCTTCAGACTTGCAAGAGTATAAAATGAGTACTCTTTTTTGACCTGGTACATCCAGATATTCCTAGTAAATTCAATTCTTGGGAAGAAGTGATATATATATATATTTTTTTTATTCCGTCAACGTATTATTTACAATCTTTGTCATGCAAAAAGGAACTTGTGCTGTCTCTGCATGGAACAATAACCGAGCTAACGTTTGGTTTTGCGGATAGCTTTTAAGAGAAGTTACCAAAATTTGGGGTTTATAAGTTTAAAAGGTTAAGATTGGTACTCACGAACTGTGCTTGAACTAGAAAGAACGTCACCAGCCTAGGAAAAAAGGATTAGAAACCTTATGACACTCATCTAACTTAAGAGTGTGCTTAGCGAAAGTATCAAGAATCTTTTAAATGTATAAATGAAGTCAAAGTCACCTTCAAGAGACAGCTAAGAAGGAGCAGAAATTTCCACATTTTGCCTCGGATTGTTGACTCAATTCTGGAATTTTTCAGAATAAATCAAGCATGGTATAATTTCTTCGGTTTTGAAGACTGCGTCTCCACTGCAAACAACCGAAAAATGCAAATGCTCTTTAAGGTAAATTATTAATGATTTTATATTGGCAGCCATGGAAATGAAAAGACAACAGTGACTGTTAATTTGGTACCTCTATCGTAACGACATAATCGCAAATGCTTGACTTAAACTAGTCAAATGACTGCAAAGCAGTACTTTTTGTTAAACTGTAGATTTCCTCCATGTTCGAATCGCGGCTTCTATCGAGTTCGATCCTATAAATTAAATTCAATCCAACGCTTTCGTCGGAAAAATTTGAAAATTTAATGTGTATCCAGCCGTGAGCAGGTGTAAATCGTTAGCTAAGTATAATTGCGGTTTCGTCAAATTTTCGTAAGTTTTCTGGAAAACTCACCTTTTCTGAGCACTCTTTTGTTTAAAAATTCAGTCAATATATTGAGTTTAGCAATGATTCAAGATAACTGTTTCAGAACATTTCCTGAAACGAAGTATATATCATCATATCATGCAAGGAACGAGCGCATGATTTGCGTGGAGAACGTGCGTGCGAAGCGCGGAGAGCGCGGAGCGCGTGGCACGCGCAAGTTAACTCTCTGTTTTCGATTATGATTTGTTTTTCCTCAAGCGGTGTATGCGGTTGATCAGTACTCAGCTTAGATTAATCATATTTTGTAAATTTTCTAGATTGTAATAAAAAAGTTTACATTGACAATAGCATAATAAAGATAAAGATTATTTTCAGCGATGGTACCAATAATATGGGAAAATGGCATATGCACTGAATATTGGCCGATACGATCGTAACAATCGGACTGACGTTGACAAAAATCAGACCCTAAAGGGAAAGCACCGCATCCTCACAATACAGCATGTGCTCGCTTTCGGTTTCGTTTTCACGGGATCACATTAATGGCAAATAAAAACTCATTACTGAAAAGCCAGATAGTCAGAGCCAACACATTTTAAGTAATTCCTCTTTTATCTTCTGTCACTTAAGTAACGTAAACTAACTTTAGTTTAATATATATTGTCAGTGGCCCATGACCGAAGCTCCTGAATACATTATCAGTTCCTATTGCCAAACGGCCAACTAACCATGGGATGGCGAACTTCTAAGAAGAAACCTCCTTGTCGATCATGTCAAAATTTCCTTTACACTTTGCCGAAAATCGTATCTTATATTTACTGTATTTAGGTAACATAGTTAAATCACGTATTCTGTGTATAGTTTTCTTTTTTTCCTTTCACCCCCCACCCCCAGAGAGAGCTCAGTTGCTCGCAGGCTAAGTTTTCTTTACAAGCGGTTATAAGTGCGGGTTCAACCTTGCGTGACGACAAGTTTTGACATCTGAATATTTACTTTTAACCCAACACAACAAGCAGCACTTAACTGAAGTGCTCTGACGCGAAGTACTGACCGGATCTGACTAAACGGACCCAATTTAAACAAGTCGAGCTTTAATGTTTGGCCTAAGTTTAGATTCGTTCTTAATACGCAAGCGTATTAAATACAACTAAATGTTTGTTCATCCCATTAGCAAGAGCGGTAAAAACGAGATTGAAATATATATTCGGGATTCAATTGAGCTGTTTCAGCCAGGGCCGATGAATGAGGTTTACTATGTTTAAACCTCTTTCGTAACTTGTCCTCGGCATCTCTTTTTTTCTTCAATCTTTTGATCCCTATAATTTTCCTTGTTGACACTTCTTTGTTTGCGTAGGGTGTTTGTTGTTGTTGTTTATTAACAATAAATAGAATTTTACTATTTAGTCAATAAAATGACTACAACAAATTCATCTTTTAGATCACCGTTTTGAGCTTTCTTTGACCTCCGCTATTACATGCGTACATTCTCTTTCTTCTCCTAATATAAGCTCCGCAGTCAGCCGGTTGGATCCAGCGAGCGACGAGTGGCAGAATATTCTACGGTCCGTTAGCGCGAGTGATCTGAGAAAAATGTCCAACTGCTCGCTGTCTGGCGCAAATGGGCGAAGAAAGCTCAAAACGGTGATACAAAACTTACGAGTTATTTTTAATTTTAGATTTCCTTTTTATAGCTAATATTATTGGCTGTATACAACAACGTCCAAACGATTTATCGGCTTTCGAAACAGTCAGCGAGTGTAACGTGTCCATTCAGTGAAAACTCTTGGTTTATCTACGGTGTGAGTCTGGCTTGCCTTTGATGCCATTAGCCTATTTTCTAATAAAATTGAGAAAAAGCTGCCGAAGGTTTGGAAAAATATGAGGTCAAGTGAGTGGATGAGGGGGGTTCATGATTTCAAGTATGATAACCCTCAACCGTCCGGACCTCGATATACCTGGTGTTCACACTGTCTATATATTTCAATTTAAGACAAAACTGTTTTCTTTGTGGGATGTATAAGCCTGAAACAACGCGCGCCTGCGCAGTCAAATTAAGATGATTTATACTAACAATGAAGTTAAATATTTATGTTAATACAATATGCTTTTCCTAACGAGAAGTTCGGAACTCTGTGTTATTCAGTAACACCTTCCCTATTGAACTGTTTGCTCTTAGTTTTCGTAATTCTGTTTTCTATTCAGTCTTACTGTCTGTGAACTTAAGAACGGTAAATCTTGTTGTTGTAGCGACACGCATTCAACGAAAATATTATCTGAACGAATACCCTTTATTTTAGTGTCAGACTGAAGTATTTAACCATGCGGAAAGGTGATACAGTTTTGTGACAACGAAATTTATTTTCAAGCTTCTACTTCTATGGGGCCTTCTATCATTCTTTTGTTCCAGGAGTCTCTAAATGCCACATCCAGTTGTCTCTTAAAAAGAGTTTCAGTCTGAGTTTTCAGTTCTCAAACAGAGTAAATCAGGTGTGAAATCAGAAGTACTCTTCTTCTGCGGGCAAATACTCGCCGTTTGGCGTATGTAAATTACTCGTTCGCGCTCGCAGCCCTTCAATAAATAATCGATGACGTAATACAAATAGAACGAGATAAAAAAGAATATGAGTCACACAACTAAGTATAGAAAGGGAAATTTTAAACACGCTTGGGCAGTGTGTTGTAAAATAGTAAATACATTTTAAGCAAATAAATTGAATCTTAAAACAGCTTAACTGACACATGTGCAATGTATATTTTAACAACTTAAAACAAGATCGCTGCCTGTCTTACAAGCCGCCAGTGATGCCAGAATCTGGACATTTTGTTCTTCAGGTGCATTTTTAATTTGATTCGTGTATATATAGCAGTACCATCCTTGAGGTATAGGGAAGATTAACTGTTTACAAACGTTCTCTTTTATTCTTTCACGCGTAAAACAAGAGAACTCATTTTATTTATTTATTTATTTATTTATTTATTTATTTATTTATTTATTTTATTATTATTATTATTATTATTATTATTATTATTATTATTATGGCTTTGATAAATCACACGATGTTTTTAAAGTTCCTTTTTTAATGAAGACATGTTTCGGATGAGACATCATCCATCGTCAGTTGTACAGTGCGGAATAAAATTGAAATGAGCAATAAACAGTTAACAAGGCGAGATATTAACAAGAATAATTAAGGGTAACGACAATATTTATACTAAGAAAGGAGATAATTAACAAGAAAGGGATAAATTAAGGTGTTTGACCTGAGAATTTAAAGACGGCTGCTCCCAGAGGATGTGCATGGCTTCTTTGATTTTCAATTGGAAGCTACTGGAAGCAGAGTCGAGAATTTTAAAACAATCTTCGGAACCGAAAGGAAACAACAATTTTCAAAGCTTCTCAGATGTTTGAAGATGTGGGAATGTTTGTCGGAGGAGAGATGTTCACGGATGCGAGTGGTAAAATGTCTCAGTGTTGGTTTCACCAACATAACAGGCACTACAGCCTGCACATGAAAACTTGTAAACGACCCGCGATCGTAAATCCGTAGGTATAGGTATACCGTATCTAGGTCACTGCAAAAAGTGCTAACTAGTTTCTTAAGCAATGAAAACGTAAAGCTTGTGGGGTGTGGCTGGATTGACAAGGATACTCATAAATTAATGTGATCAAGTAAGCTGAAACCACTCTAAGGGCACTAAGGCCACAAGGTAGCGGGCATTACCCCTTAAATCTATTAAAGCAAAGATTGAGCCCAAGCATTAGCAGCCATGGACAGCTGTTTCGGTTGTATGAGAAAGTTTATTCACAGGTAAAAACACATTAAAAGACAAACAAAGACAAAAACAAAGGCGCGCGCAATATTCAAAAGTACATCAGACAGTGAACGTATATCCGGAGTAGGCGATCAGATATCTAAATAAAGTCGGACAAACACATGCACAACAGAAAGCAAATAATCCCAAAATACCAAAAGAAAGCACAAAAGAAAGTCCAATGTTCAATAATATTCGCGTACTTAAAAGTTCATCTTTTAGTAGAAAATGCCCTAAGCTCCTCAATCCGCTCCAAATGAGCAAGTCTCTGGTCAGCTAATTGAGTTAGATGAAACACATAATCCTCAGAGCAAAAAGGGAGATCCTGAGGGATAAGCTGTAGGAGCTTTTCAGTAATAACATGGCCATAGCGCTTAAGCGTACGACGGAGGCGAACATCCTTAGCCGCGGCAGCTTTCAACTTGATAAAAATAGGCGAAGAACTAGCAACAGGAACAGGAGCAGAAATTACACCAGTGAGAGGATCGCCATCAGGAGTATCAACGGGAACATCAGGAAAAGACACAGAAGGTTTACTAGGCACAGCAGAAGACTGATCAATGGGCGGATCAACGACGACAGGAGGATCAGCAGGACGACGCGAGGGAGGAGGAGGTTCAGCCTCACCAATAACCTGCTCATCCGCAGAAGCCATGTCGGACTCATCAGGAGACTCTTCACCAGAAGGAACAAAGTCTGGACTGTTATCAGGTACGTTCTCAGGTACCACGTCAGAAACAAGCACTTCGGTACGTTCGTCAACAGGAACAGGATCAAACGTACGGGTAGAGCCCCAAGCCTACATGCACTCTCTGGCCTTGTGGCCAGGCTGACGGCAGCACCGACACAAGCCAGAGAGCGAACAGTTACGGTTGCGATGGCCAACGTTGCTACAGATGGTACATTGGGCAGGCTAACGTGCATACCACACCCGGCAGTCAAAACCCGAAACACGAACAGTAGACGGGATGTCTTCCGTTAGAGAAATCCTGAGAACGCGGTTCCCATCAAGGAGGGCCGGGAAAGCGGCATGCGAAGATCTCTGCACTGCGTGGACCTCGCCAAATGACGAAAAGAACTGCTTAACTGTATCGTCTGAAACTTCAGCAGGACAGTCGCGCAAGTATACAATGCGCGACTTAGTGTCTGCGCTGACGACACACAGAGGAGTGTCACCGTACGTGATATCACGGAGGACCAGGTGCTCACAGTCTGCAACGTGCTTGAGACGAACGGCACCATTCCTTAAGAATTGAACTGCAGCAAGTTTTTCAGGTGGGACGACTTCTAACAATTGTGATAGCACCACAGACGAACCAACCGACTTATAGATCTTCTCAGGAAACAGCAAGATCACACCGATTTGGGCACTGCATAATTTTGGGCGGGCACTATGCCGTTCCACTCCCGGCAGGTACTTAGGACAAGTGCCCAAAAAACAAGCAAAAAATGCCGATTGGACGTCAGCCAGCTGTTTCGGCCTTATTAGGCCTCATCAGCATGGCATAGCTAATGTTCAGGCTCAAGTACCCACATATCAATAAAACAAGCAATGGAAACGTAAAGCTTGTTGGATGTGGCTGGAGTGACAAGGATACTTCACAAATTAATGTGATCATATAAGCTGAAGCCACTCAAAAGGCAGTAAGGCCACAGAGCCTAAAAAGGCCGAAAAAGCTGTCCCTGGCTGCTAATGCTTGGGCACAAGCTTTGCTTAGGTAGATTTAAGGGTAATGCCCGCTGCCTTGTGGCCTTACTGCCTTTTGAGTGGCTTCAGCTTACTTGATCACATTAATTTGTGAAGTATCCTTGTAACTAATTTCTTAATTGAGAATGAATATATGAAAATCATCATATATATCAGTAATAATTTCTTAATTATGCGTTGTGTTGTGATAGAAAAAGGACCGATGTACGGTAATTTAAAGTACAGACAATTGTCCTTACGAGTAGCACCCTGAAATGAATCGGAAGTGAAAAAATTCTCAAAAATCTCAGATACGAAAATTTAGTTTCAGTGGCACTTTAAGAAATTTTCTAACAACATTCTCAATGACTTTTGAAGGGAACAAATTCCTCCCTAATGTTTTGGTAAGGTTATTTATATCAAGGTGAAAACCAGCCCTGGAGTTGTTAGCCTCTGTTAACCGTGTGGTGACGTCGGCCAGTGAGGTCGCTACTACCAGGTCCGGACACTGAGGAGGCTTAACTTCTGCGTCAGATAATTTCCCTTCCTCTCACCTTAACCTTTCTTTTTTTCATTTGTGATTTACGACAGTGAATCGCAAAGCACAGATAAGGTAGACTTTTTCGGTCCTTTAGCACTCGGAAGATCGAGACTTTTGAAACCTAATTCTACCAAAGCCGGAAACCTTACGTAGAAATCACAAAATATAATAATCGAGGTTTTTTTTGGTTGTGCTTAACGAAGTACAAGCGTTTCGAAAACAAGCGAATATTTACTTGAAAATCTATTGGCTGTCGAAAAAAGGAGCCCTTTATCAAGTAAAGCTGGTAGATATTGTAAGTAAATTAATACACGCTACCAAGGCAACAAACAATTATAAAATATATGCTCTTCTCAAGGCAACTGAACTTCAAGCGGGACAAGTCGTACAGGCTTCACCGATTATTTTAAGTGCCGACAGGAAGCTTTATTAACTACCGTATTGAAAGCATATTTGGAGACATTATTACATCTCGTTTTGCGCACGCGTTTTGAATTTTGTATCCCACAACGAAAGTGGTTCTTGACCACAAAAATATATATGTAAACTTTCCCCTACCATTGATCGAGGTCCGGACGATTGAGGGTTATCAATCCAAATCTGCTTGAACCACTACCCCACATTCACTCACTCGACCTCTCTTAAAGCTTCAAAAATAACTTTCAGACGACGCTGCCAGTTAATTTTGGGGATAAAAAGCGCCAAGTAAATGAGAATCACCGAGGAAGTGGTATACGTACATACCTACCTACCTGCCTACCTACCTGCCTACCTACCTACCTACCTACCTACCTACCTACCTACCTACCTACATACATACATACCTACCTACCTACCTACAAACTCAACCTTAAAGCTTGAATGAATTTTCCCAATAAAACTTTGCCAATCATTGTGGCCGGTCCTAAATGTATCATATTCCACATTATAATTTGAAGAATTGACTTGGGCCTGTTGTTTTGCCTCTTCATCTTGGCCCTGGCAGGTGTAAGGGTGTTCTTGTATTTAATGTTTCCACATATTTGTACCTTCTGGCAAGGAACACAAACACCAGGAAATTGAACAACATGCATAACAGCCGCAGGAAAGAAGAAATAATTTTCCAGCTTGCCATCTTTGAGTCCCTGTGGGTACCAAGACCGTACCCAATAGTGGCCTGAGTTTAGATTCGTTCTTAAAACGCAAGCGTATTAAAGGCCCATTATCACCCTTGATGCATCGCGCGCCGCGACCGTAAATTCTGGAATTTCGTGTTGGGCCCTCGTTTTATTGCTCTTGTTTTATCGCATCGTGAGGAAATCTTCAAATTTATGGCCTTAAATATGTTCTCTGTTTATTTTTCTTCATTTTCCTTGTAATATTTTCAGGGAGCAATTAGTATGTATGTAAATTTTGGGCTGGCCTGCGTGGCAGGCGTAGAAAGGGGAGGGGGAGGGAGAGGGAGGGACCAAGGAAGAGGAGAGAGGGACGTCTCTGCCGGATAAAAAAGCCTTTATGGCTGATTCTTGTTCTGGTTTCAAAATAATATTTCTCATACTGACGAGATTTAAATCTCTCAAAGCACGTTTGCGTCTCGCCGCCATCATGGTTATTTTTGTTGAAACTGTGAAACTTACATTTATAAGTTACTCATTGTCCATCAGTCAACGGGAATTTTGCGGCCTCCAACGGCCGCAGAAATGAACAAAAGGGGGTTCTTAGAGCAGGCGTTCCCTCTCTCCTCTCCCCAATCCCCCTCCTTTTTTCCCTCCCTCTCCCCGGCCCAATATCCCCCTCTCCATTCTACGTCTGCCACGCAGGCTAATTTTGGGCCGTTTAAAGTGAAAAGAGACAGTGTGGCAATAGTCGGTAGCGGTAACTTCGCAGCGTTTGTTTTATATCAAAGTGAGGTTCAAGGAGGATTTACAGAGACTCGTTCAAGTTTGGTGCTTGTTACCTCGGAGCTTTCAGGAATTCGCTGAGCTCGTTCGAGCCGACTAAGGGCCTGTTCAGTTGGAGGTGGGGGACCCCAGGAAGGTGAGGTCCCCCACCTAGGTTGGGTTACCAATCTCTCCATGAAATCTCTCTTTATTTCTCGATCGCTTTTACATGTGAGGTGGGGTACCTCACCGAGGCGGGTTACCCGGTCAGCCAGGGTGGGTAACCCGCTTAGCTGGGGTGAGTTTTCTCCATGTGAATGCTGGAGGTGGGGTGGGGTGATGTTCATCCGGGCAATTATCTCTGAATTCTTTTCATTGGTTAATATACGTTCTTAGCGACCACGCGATAGCATTTTAAACCTCACCTCAGCGCCCCGGGGTTGCATGTGAAGGCTAGCTTTTTTTGACCACGGGTAGGTGGGGGACCTCACCTTCCTGGGGTCCCCCACCTCCATGTGAACAGGCCCTAAGGCCCGGGTTAAACGCAGTACTTCACATGAGCCGAACTTAATTACAGTTTAGCTCGACCCAAATTAGTAGACTGTCTTATTTTTCTTTTGCGTCACCGTAAAATGCGACAACGTGCGAGGAGCCAGCGTCGAAGTAATTTGCATAATTTTAACTTTTCGCACACTCCCCGCGGCTCTGAGGAACAAAGGGCGACCGGTCGCGGTCTACCCATATTAGTTAAGAGTTCGCCCATTGAGTCAAACGTCGAATTTAATTCCGCCGAACTTAACTAGATCGCGAAAATAAACAGATCGAGGCTGGTTTATACATTAACGTGATTATGCATTTGGTTCGGCTCATGTGAAGATCGACATTTGAATCTGACCCAAAGTTTATCTTCAGACGGGTCAGTCTTCACGCCTGGACAGCCGTGAAGAACGCCTCTGCCGATCCAAATAAAATCAGTCGGGGCTGAGTTAAGTTCGGCTCATGTGAAGTACGACGTTTAACCCGGGCCTTGCTGCGATTTGGAAACTGATTTGATGACGAGTATTACTGAAATATTACATATCTATATACATGTCCGCATGTTTGATGTTTTACCTCAAGGTCAGTTTGTGTAATGGGTTCTGCGGCTTTGATCAATTCTTCAGTATTTTTAATCCGACTTGTCGCTAAGTCTCTATATCGACTGCTATTTTTATGCTCTATCGGGCATTCTAGCTTTACGTTCAGTTCGCAACTTGCCTGAATCATGGCGTCGGATAATTAATGATGTCATTAATTTCTCTTCTCGCCGCGAAGATCTCTCAGCTGATCTCTGTGATCGATGAGGACTACGCCGCTTTTGTTTCCTCCCTTGTTTTAATGCGGAGTTCAACTTTTTCTTCCTTTTGTCAAGCCGCATTGAACACGGTATAAAACGAAAGGGGAGGATAATTGAATGAAAACGTATGAGTATTTTTCTTACTGCACCTCGGCACATAATCAGCGAGTTTTATCAATTAGAATAACGGATCGTTCAATACTTTGCGGTTTTGATTTTAAACCTGTGAACGAAATTAACGTATTGTTCACGGTTTCAATGAAGAAATATGCAAGTTGAATTTGTAGCCATTTGCTTTGCGAAACCGGGGACAAGCGACAACTCGGCGCGATGAGCCAGAGTTTATAGTAGAGGAGTGAAAACGTAAAGCTTGTGGGATGTGGCTGGAGTGACAAGGATACCTCACAAATTAATGTGATTGGGTAAGCTGAAGCCACTCTAAAGGCACTAAGGCCACATGGTAGCGGGCATTACCCCTTAAATCTACCAAAGCAAAGATTGTGGCCTTATTGCCTTTAGAGCGGCTTCAGCTTACCCAATCACATTAATTTGTGAGGTATCCTTGTCACTCCAGCCACATCCCACAAGCTTTACGTTTTCATTGCTTGTTTTATGGATATGTGGGTACTTGAGCCTGAGCATTAGCCATGCCATGCTGATGAGGCCTAACAAGGTCGAAACAGTTGTCCATGGCTACTAATGCTTGGGCTAAATCTTTGCTTTGGTAGATTTAAGGGGTAATGCCCTCTACCATGTGGCCTTAGTGCCTTTAGAGTGGTTTCAGCTTACCCAATCACATTAATTTGTGAGGTATCTTTATAGTAGAGGAGACCACTAACTCCTCTACCAACGATGAAAAGCCCGATAAAAATAATGACCAATCCGGAGGCATCATTTAACAATATTGCGATTTCAAAACAAAAAGAAACGACCGCGTTGGATCAAGGGTGATAAATGTTTGTTCATTCCATTCGCAAGAGCGGGGAAAAAGGGATTGAAATACATGTTTGGGACCCTCTTTCGTAACTTGTCTTCACCATCTCTTTTTCTTCAGTCTTCCCGGCTTGATCCATTTCAGCGATAATTTTTCTTGTTGCCACTTCTTTGTTTACGTAGGTTGTTTGTTTCTGTTTCTGTTTCTGTTTGTGTTGTTTTTTTTGCTTTGATCTCAGTTAATTTTACAAAGTTCGCGTGTTCCATCACACAAACCCCAACTCAACAGAGCTTTCATGAAGGCGGTAATGAGTTGCACATGGACGTAGGCATAAGCCAATTTATTAGCACGAAAAAAAATTTCGTGGATCTCGCGCTTTAAATACTAAGTATAATTTTACTATTTAGGTAATAAAATGACTACAACAAATTCATCTTTGATACCGAACCCGACTCGATTAGCTCTGCTATGCTCGGGTGGACAAATTGTGTCAAATTGCGTCTAGTCATAAATAAAGTTGTTTTCACCGTTTTGGACTTTCTTTGACCTCCGCTATTACTTCCTTCATAAGATTTCGTCTTACGAAGGCAATAACATGCGTCAGAGGTTTCTGTAGTCAGCGTTAGCGCGAGTGATGTGAGAAAAAAAAGTACGACTGTTCGCAGTCCGGCACAGACGGTCGAAGAAAGCCTAAAACGGCGATACAAAAGGATATTTTTAGTTTCAGATTTCCTTTGTTTTAATTAATTCCACTATGTATAGCAAGGGTTCCAGATCTCAGTGCGATTTAACACTTCCTAAACAGTCTTGTATTCAACGAGCCCATCGTCTATGGTCGCGCGTGGACTCAATACCGTCTGGTTGGCCTTTGATTCCATTAGCCTCTTTTCTAATAAAATTGAGAAAAAAAATGTCTGTAAGATTTGGCAAAAATGAGGTCAAGTGAGTGGATGAGGGGGGATTCATGATTTCAAGTATGATAACCCTCAACCGTCCGGACCTCGATAAATACTACTTTCACACTGTCTATATATTTCAATTTAGCACAAAACTGTTTTCCTTGTGGGATGCATAAGTGTTAAACAACGTGCGACTGCGCAGTCTAATTAAGATGATTTATACTAACATTCAAGTTAAATATTAATATCCTTTACCCAATATGTTCTAAATTATGTACGTGTAACACCTTCGTGATAAAGGTTTGCTCTTAGTTTACGTCACTTAGGTTTCTGTTCAGCTGTACTTCGGTTGTTGTATGTGTGGTAACATGAATAAACAGAACAAGAACATGTAACGTTAAGTGTAAGAATGAAGTATTTAACCCTTCGGAAAGGTGATCACCGTTTTGTGACGGCCAAATCAGTGATTTATTTTCAAGCTTCTACTTCCATCATCCTTGTGTGCCAGGAGTCCCTATTTGTCACATCCAGTTATCTCCTAAAAATAATTTTAGCTCTTTCTCAACCAGAGGAAATCAAGCGGAAACCAGAATTATTTCGCTTCTGCGGACAAATACTCACCGTTTAGCGTATGTAAATATGCTCCCTTCTCGCACCCCTTCAATAAATAATCGATGACGTAATACACGGAACAAGGTAAAGAAGAATATGAGTCACACAAACTTAGAAAGGGAAAGTACCTGATGCTGTGCAAGTTCGAACAAATTTTAAAGACGCTTGGGCAATATGTTGTAATAGAGAAAATCGATTTTAAGAGAATAAATTGAAGCCTAATTTAACAGCTTAACTGACCCCTGTGTAGCGTATATTTAAAACATGGTCGCTGCCTGTACGATACAAGCTGATGCCATGACATTTTTTATTATCATTATCATTTGTTCTTCACGTGACACTACTCGCATTTTTAAGTTGATTCATGTATATTTGAGGTGCTGGAAACATTGTCGACGGTTCACAAACGTTCTCTTTTGTTATCTCAATGGGCCCACCGTGAAACAAGAGAACTCATTCACACGAGGTGACGTCGGCGATATGAGTTCGCTAGGTCCGGATTTTTAAGGAATTTTTTTGTTCGTTTGTATTACGACAGTGAATCGCCTATTTATATTCTTAAAAGCAAAGCGCATTTAAGGCAGATTTCTCCGGTCCTTTAGCCATTGGAAGTAACAGAAAGTAACATTGACAGTAACAGTAACACCTATAAGTACAACTTCTTTACCAGAACCTTAAAAGAATGAAACACTCTACCTTCTTTTTTATTAGATCAGCCTTCTGTGGACGATTTCAAATCTGCTATAACGAACTATTTTAGTCTCTCCCACTGATTTTGTATATTTATTATTATTGTTATTATTATTATTTATTTATTTACTTATTTCTTTTTGTAACATAATAGCACCGCTTGTTTCTTGTACTTTTAATCTTTCACATGCACATTCACAGTGATGGGAAACCTTCGTGAATTATAATATATAAATAAATAAATAAATAAATAAATAAAGTAAACTTTTGAAATGTAATTCTACCAAAACCGGAAACCTTACGTATAAATGACATTTTTTATTGGTTTGTTCAATGAAATAAGCACGTTTCCAGGACAAGCGATTATCAGGAGCCGCATGTGATTATTTACTTCAAAATCTATTGGCTGTGGAAACAAAGAGCCCTTTATCATGTAAAGCTGGTAAAATTTGAAAGTAAAATGTATTAACATTTTCAAAACTAACACGATACCAAGGTAACAAACAATTTTCGAAAATTATTAACAATTATTCACCGAAGTGGAGGTAAATATCCACCACTTTCACCGACACTGAGGTGAAGAATTGTTTTAGTATATACCACACAAGCTGAATAATTAGCAGACCAAAACATTACTTTTTGTGCGACAATATACCGACAAGCGGTCGGAAATTGTAAAATCTCGCGCGCCGGCTGCTTGGAGGTGAATAGTACTTGCTAATCACCTCCGAGTTAACCAATCAGAGCGCGCGAAAAGCACTATTCACTTGTATGGTATATACTAATACAATTTATTATATCTCTCACTTAGTACGCGCGCTGTGATTGGTCAATTTTGCGCGCCGTATTCTACAGTACGGCCCGCTTGACTTCAACTAATTTTCGTTCCCGCGCGCCGGATTAACCTCAGAGATACAATAAATATCTTACTAACCTCGTTTTCTCGGTCCGTACTGTAAGTTACGGATCCTCGTTTTTACCCATTAATTTATGGCCCGCGCGCTTCGCGCTTGGGCCATAAATCAACGGGAAAAAAGAGGCGCCACGCAGCTCTCGGAACAGCTCACAGGATTGGCTGAGAAAACAATAAACAAACAACAGAAACAATGGACCCTATCCCTGAAGTAATGGAGCTGCGTGGTAATTAGAACCAATGAAATAAGAGGTTACTGCGAGGTGCGTGGCATCTGGGAAAAAACTCGGTCCGTAACTTACAGTACGGACCTCGAACTCGGTTAGTAAGAGGTATATATTCTCTTCTAAAGGCAAGTGAACTCCAAGCGGGACAAATCACCGATCCTTTCAGGTGCCGACATGAAGCTTTATACATTTGAAAGCTGATTTAGAGACATTATTACATCTCGTTTTGCGCACGCGTTTTGAAGTTTGTATCCCACAATGAAAGTGGTTCTTGTCCACAAAAATATAAATATGTAAATTTTCCCCTATGTTAATCGAGGTCCGGACGGTTGAGGGTTATCAATCCAAGCTTGAACCACTACCCCTCATCCACTCACTTGATTTCATTTTTAGCTTCAAAAATGACTTGCACACGACGTTGCCAGAAAGTGAATAAAAAGACATGCCAAGTAAATGAGAATCACCGAGGAAGCCGTAGGTATAAATTTTTATTAAAACTGCTACAACAGGTGATTTTAAAGTTAAATCCGTACCTTTCACCAGTAAAAACTAGTAGAAGCTTACCCAGATGTTATCCAAAACTTGATACATGACCAACAAAATGACCAGCTCCCAGATGGCTCAGTTAGTTAACTCACGGTTGGCTTGTTAGCACAGTTGGTAGAGCACTGCACCGGTATCGCAGAGTTGGGGGTTCGAATCCCGTACAAGCCTGACTTTTTTTTTTTTTTTTTTTTTCAGGCTTTACTTTCACTACTGCGTAAGTAGTGGTCCTAACTGCGATGATCTTTAACACATTCCTGGTCTATTATGATTTACCCTTAATTTCTGCTATCATCAGCAACAAATCTCAACCTTAAAGCTTACATGAATTTTCCACGTAATAAAAACTTCGCCAATCTTTGTGGCCAGTCCTAAAATGTATCACAATTCGCATTATGATTCGAAGAATTGACTTGGGCCTCTCTTTATTTTGTTTTTGTTTTGTTTTTGTTGTTGTTGTTTGTTTGTTTGTTTGTTTTTTGCTTCTTCGTCAGCCGCAACAGGTGTTCTGTTGTTTTTAATGTTTCCACTTCTGGCAAGGAACACAAACACCAGGAAATTCAACAGCAACAATAACAGCAGCCATAAAGAAGAAATAATTTTCCAGCTTGCCATCACTGAGATCCTGTGGGTACCACGACCCATTAGTTTAGATTCGCCCTTAGAGCGGTTTTCAATTGAGTGTCGAAAGTAATTCTGGTTTTGCTTTGGTTTTGCATTACTTCGCTCCCGGTGATTGGCCAGCAAAACTCGTGCCATTTTCTCAACCAATGACAAGCAAAACCAAAACCAACCGTGACTTGCACGCGCGTATTTTCTCGCGCTTTGTGTCGGTTACATGTAATTACTTCGAATTATGATTGGTTCGTTGTACTGTTTTGGTCTGTTGTGATTGGCTGAAGTAATTGCTTTGGTTTTGGTTTCACGACACTCAATTGAAAACTGCTCTTATACGCAAGCGTATTAAATACAACTAAATGTTTGTTCATCCCATTAGCAAGAGCGGGGAAAAAGGGATTTAAATTTATGTTTGGGATTCGCTGCAACAGTTTCAGCCGAGGCCGATGGATGAGGTTTACGACGTTTAAACCTCTTTCGTTACTATTTTCTTCAGTTTTCCTGGCTTGATCCCTGTCAGCGATATTTTTTTCTTGTCGGTGCTACTTATTCGTTTGCGTTGGGTCTTTCTTTTTGTTTTTGTTTTGTTTTGCTTTGTTTTAATCTTAACTTAATTCAAAGTTCCATCACAGGCACCCCAACTCAACAGAGGCGGTATTGAGTTACAATGGGCGTAGGCAGAAGCCACTCTATGAGTCGAAAAAAATATCGTAGATCTGAAGGAAAATTTTACTATTTAGGTAATAAAATGACTACAATAACTTTTCATGATAGCTGAGTTAATCTTTTGTTAACTCAGCTATCATTTGAAACCACGATGACGAACACCTTGCATAATAATAACTGTTCATCTTTGATATCAACCCGACTCGATTAGCTCTGCTATACTCGGGTGGACAAATTGTAATATCGATTTAACAAGTCATCATAAATAAAGTTGTCGTTGTTTTCACCGTTTTTGGCTTTCTTTGACCTCCGCTATTACTTCCTTCATAAGATTTCTGTAGTCAGCGTTGGATCCAGCGAGCGACGAGTGGCAGAATTCTACCTTCCGTTTGCGCGAGTGATCTGAGAAAAAAAGTACGAATGCTCGCAGTCTAGAACAGACGGTCGAAGAAAGCACAAAACGGCGATACAAAACGTTATTTTCAGTTTCAAATTTCCTTTGTGTTTTAACTAATTCTACTGACTGAAAGATAAAATTTAGCAAGGGTAAAAAGGATCTCACTGCGATATATCACTTCCCAAAACAGTCTTCTATTCAATGAGCCCATCGTATATGGTCGCGCGTGAACTCAATACCGTCTGGCTTGCCTCTGATTCCATTACCTCTTTTCAAAAAAAAATCGAGAAAACAAATGTCAGTAAGATTTGGCAAAAAATGAGGTCAAGTAAGGGGATGAGGGGATTTCATGAATTCAAGTGTGATAACCCTCAACCGTCCGAACCTCGATGTACCACGTGTTCAAACTGTCTATATATTTCAAATGAACACAAAAGAGTTTTCCTTGTGGGGTGTATAAGTGTTAAATAATGTGCGCCTGCGTACGAGAAATGAGAAATGAATATATGATAATCAAATATTTCAACTGCGGATTAAAGAATTGATATGTGACTGATCATCGCAGCACTCACGGGTGTATTACCAACCAACAAAATAACCAGCTCCCAGTTGGCGTGTTAGCACAGTTGGTAGAGCACTGCACCGGTATCGCAGAGGTCACGGTGGGTTCGATTCCCGTACAAGCCTGGATTTTTTCAGCCTTTATTTTCACTACTGCTTAAGTAGTGTTCATAACCGCGATGATCATTCATTCTTTAATCCGCAGGGCAAGTATATGATTTTCATATATTCATTTCTCGCAAGTTAAATATTAACTTAATGCTCATACAAAAGTATAACACCTTCCCGATAACGGTTGCTTTTAGTTTTCGTCATTTTGTTTCTGTTCACTCTTTATTGTACGCTAAATTGAGTTGTTTTCAGTAACACGTATAAACAGAACAAGAATAGACAAATGACGAAAGTATTATTTTAATGAATACCTAAGTGTCAGGCGAAGCCCTGAAGAAAGGTGATACTGAGTTTTGTGACAGCGAAATTTATTTTCAAGCATCCAGTTACCCTAAATAAGTTGGCCCTTCCATTGCCAAAGACTGAATTTTTAAAGAAGAGTTTCAGCTATAATGGTGCTAGGGTCTGGAATTCCTTACCGAATGAAATACGTAATTGTGAAACGTTGGCTACGTTTGATAAGCTTATTTCAATCTATAGACCAAATAATTATCATATAGTAATCTTTTTCCTAGGGTTATATTTAATTGAATGAATAGATTTAATCAAGGTTGTTACTAGATTTAGTATATTTTAATTATTATACTTAGGGTTATATTATATGCACGATTAGTTTTAATTACGGTTGTGGTATATTTAGGATATTTTTAATTTTTATACTTAGCTCACGCCCCTACTGGAAACCAGCTATTGTTTTTTTTACATTGTTGAATAGGCTAGCGTGATAAAATAAAGTTCTTACCTTACCTTATCCCAAAAACTCTTTTTGACGGGGGGCTTCTATTTGAAATCTTAAACACTTCGTTTTCGTCTTAAAATAGCTTTTGTACAAAACTCAACTGGCAACTGCAGTGAAACTTTATTATTTAATACAGAGCAGCAAACAGTATAACCGTAAACGTTCCATTAAGCCCCCCCCCCCCCCCCCCACCTCCCCATCCTTTTGGGACACCAGGTTTCGTAATTAGTCCCTCCTATTTCCTCTTACGAAATACACTTTATGAGGCCCAGTTGGTTTGTTTTTAAACAAATATACATATACGGTTTTCTGCTCGGTAATAATATAATAATATATCACATTTATATTGCGCATTTTCTATGCAATATTCAAATGCGCATTACAACACTGGCCGGGGGACTTTGCCAGACTGCTTATAACGCAGTTTACAATTAATGAAGATGAGTTATGAGTGCCCCCGTAATGTAAATATCAAATTAAGACAGACACTAGGGATGGTCACTGCCAGAGTTCTGTTGCGTCCCTAGTGGTTCTTTTACGTCCCACAGAATCAGAGAATTATGAAGAGTTGTGAGACGGGGCCTACGGTTTATCGTCCTTATCCGAGAAGACTAGAAAGTCTAACCGTTTGTAGATGTCATTACAAAGGCAGCACTTTCTCCTCAATTATTTAAAGACCCTGAGTGTTGGTCCGGCCGGGGTTCGAACCCACGACCTCCCGCACGGTAGTCCGGTGCTCTACCACTGAGCTAACCGGTCGGCGGAGTTGGATTGGATTTAAAATAAGCCCCCCCCCCTCCCCACCTCTGATAAGCCCCCCGTTAATACGGCAACCAACCAACTGGGCCTCATAAAGTGGACTTCATAAGAGGGAATAGGAGGGACTAATTACAAAATATCATGTCGCAAATGGCGGGGAGCTCATTAGAGAGGGGGGGGGGGGGGGGCTTATTATTGTAAAAAAAAAAAAGTCTGTCCTGCAGCGGACCTGTACTGTGGAATAGTTTGTCCTCGAATATCCGACAGTCGCCCTGTCTTGATGAATTTAAATCTAACTTGATGAATTATGATTTTAATAATAGTCTTAATAAATTTTATTTTGCGTTTATACACGGATTCCTTGTAAAGCAGGGTTTTTTTTTATCATTTCTTTTATTGTAGTAGTTATTTATAACCTTATTTAGTTAGGTAGTTATAATTAGATTCATTTCATTAAGTATTGTAAAGTCCTGAAGGAAATACCGTGTCTAAATAAAGATTTTACCTTTACCTTTACCTTTACCTTTACCTTTACCTTTACCTTTACCTTTACCTTTACCTTTACCTTTACCTTTACCTTTACCTTTACCTTTACCTTTACCTTTACCTTTACCTTTACCTTTACCTTTACCTTTACCTTTACCTTTACCTTTACCTTTACCTTTACCTTTACCTTTACCTTTACCTTTACCTTTACCTTTACCTTTACCTTTACCTTTACCTTTACCTTTACCTTTACCTTTACCTTTACCTTTACCTTTACCTTTACCTTTACCTTTACCTTTACCTTTACCTTTACCTTTACCTTTACCTTTACCTTTACCTTTACCTTTACCTTTACCTTTACCTTTACCTTTACCTTTACCTTTACCTTTACCTTTACCTTTACCTTTACCTTTACCTTTACCTTTACCTTTACCTTTACCTTTACCTTTACCTTTACCTTTACCTTTACCTTTACCTTTACCTTTACCTTTACCTTTACCTTTACCTTTACCTTTACCTTTACCTTTACCTTTACCTTTACCTTTACCTTTACCTTTACCTTTACCTTTACCTTTACCTTTACCTTTACCTTTACCTTTACCTTTACCTTTACCTTTACCTTTACCTTTACCTTTACCTTTACCTTTACCTTTACCTTTACCTTTACCTTTACCTTTACCTTTACCTTTACCTTTACCTTTACCTTTACCTTTACCTTTACCTTTACCTTTACCTTTACCTTTACCTTTACCTTTACCTTTACCTTTACCTTTACCTTTACCTTTACCTTTACCTTTACCTTTACCTTTACCTTTACCTTTACCTTTACCTTTACCTTTACCTTTACCTTTACCTTTACCTTTACCTTTACCTTTACCTTTACCTTTACCTTTACCTTTACCTTTACCTTTACCTTTACCTTTACCTTTACCTTTACCTTTACCTTTACCTTTACCTTTACCTTTACCTTTACCTTTACCTTTACCTTTACCTTTACCTTTACCTTTACCTTTACCTTTACCTTTACCTTTACCTTTACCTTTACCTTTACCTTTACCTTTACCTTTACCTTTACCTTTACCTTTACCTTTACCTTTACCTTTACCTTTACCTTTACCTTTACCTTTACCTTTACCTTTACCTTTACCTTTACCTTTACCTTTACCTTTACCTTTACCTTTACCTTTACCTTTACCTTTACCTTTACCTTTACCTTTACCTTTACCTTTACCTTTACCTTTACCTATATATTACAAAAACCGACTTCCAAACGGGGGCTTATTAGGGGGGTGGGATAATAGAGACGGGGGGCTTAATAGAGCTTTTACGGTATCTCCTAAATGAAAATCGGAGTTAATCAAGCGAAAATCAGAATTATTTTTCTTCTAAGGGCAAATACTCACTAAATACTCAAAGCGCATATAAGGCAGATTTCTTCGGTCCTTTAGCTATTGGAAGATCAAAATGGCTTGTCTAATTTTGGCAAACTTTTGATATACCAAAACCGGACACCTTACGTATAAAGCACGTATAAAGAGCACTTTATCGTATATATATATATATATATATATATATATACGATAAAGGGCTCTTTATACGTGCTTTATATATATATATATATATATATATATATATATATATATATATATATATATATATATTAAAATTTTCAAAACATCAATTCACGATTCCACGGCAACTAGCCCTTTTCCAAAATTACAAAACACAGTATATGCTCTTCTAAAGGCAACTGAACTTCAAGCGGGACAAATCGCATAAAGTCGCCAATTCTTTCAAGTGCCGACATGAAGCTTTATTAACTATTGAAAGCTGATTTGAAAACATTATTACACCTCGATCGTTTTGCGCATGCGTTTGAATTTGGATCCCACAATGAAAGTAGTTCTTTTCCACAGAAGTATAAATATGTAATTTTCGTATATCGCTTAACGAGGTCCGGACGGTTGAGGGTTATCAATCCAAATCTCTTTGAATCATCACCCCTCATCCACTCGCTTGACCTCATTTTTATTTTTGTTTCATTCAACATGGTGTAAACTTCAAAAATGACTTCCAGACGATGCTGCCAGAAAGTAAATTTTGGGAATAAATAACGCAAGTAAATGAGAATCATTGAGGAAGCCGTAGTTATAAAATTTTATTAAAACTGCTACAACGGGTGATTGCTTCCATTTTTTAAAAGACTTATATCCGTACCTTCTACCACTAAAAACTAGTAGAAGCATACCCAGTTGTTCCCTAAAAACGTGATTCACGATGTATTCTGATTTACCCTTAATCGCGTTATCATCAACAACAAAAAACTTAACCTAAGCTTAATAGTAAAACTTCGCCAATCCTTATGGCCAGACCTAAAATGTATCATAATCCGCATTATAATTTGAAGAATTAACTTGGGCCTGGTGTTTTGCTTCATCAGCCACAAGTGTTCTTGTTTTTAATGTTTCCACGTATTTGTACCTTCTGGCAAGGAACACAAACACCAGGAAATTCAACAACATTACAGCAGCAAGAAAGAAGAAATAATTTTCCAGCTTGCCATCATTGAGATCCTGTGGGTACCAAGACCCGTTAGTGGCCTTTCTAGCTATTGCTGCCAGAGCTCCTGCTACATAGAAACCAATGCCAATGGTTGCCAGATTAAGTCCCATTATCACTCCACGAAGGTAGAGAGGAGACTGGGAATAGGCAAAAGTCAATCCTGGTGATACAAAAATAAACCAAGGACCAAACAGTTCAGATTGATTAAGACAAAAGCAAAAATATAGTTAGTTGCTTCTACGGTAGAGCAATGTTCTGAAAATAAGTGCAAAAGATGTACTCCAGGGTACTAAAAACAGACAAACATAAATCTAACGGCCTTCTGGGTGGAGTAATTGTAGGGTGTTCCACAATAAAAGGGGCGTACAGAGCATATCGCTTTTTTGCCTTAAAAGCCAAATCTCTCTAAACTCACTCTACTTTGGCATACAGACTTGCTATGGTGTTAGGTCAATGAAGTTCTGCACTTATTTTGTGATTTAAAGGCCTGCATTCAGCAAATTAGTGCACGACTTTTGCCTACAACTGGACCAACTCAAACAAAAGAAATCAATCATGCATCAGATCCTTTTGTTTCTGTTTCTTGAGTTTTGGGGAAAAGTCATAAGCTAATCCTTCAGATCCTAGCTTTCTAAATAAGTACAGAACTTCATTTCTGACACCATTTCTATATAGTCTATATGCCAAAGCAGAGTGAGTTTAGAGATATTTTGGATTTTATGACAAAAAAGCAATTTATGCCCCCTTTGCAGAACAC
>JAEMWC010000049.1:1312500-1335000 GCA_016490735.1 Pachyseris speciosa | reverse complement strand
TGGGATTAGTATATACCACACAGTTGGATAGTGCTTTTCACGCACTCTGATTGATTAACTCAGAAGGGTATTCACCTCTGAGCAGCCAGCGCGCAAGATTTTAAAATTTCCAACCGCTTGTTGGTAATTATTGTCACACATAAAGCAATGTTTTGGTCCACTAGTTATCAGCTTGTGTGGTATATACCAAAACAATTATTCACCTCAGTGTCGGTAAAAGTGGTGGATATTTACCTCCACTTTGGTGAACAGTTGCTATTATTTCAATTTACCGCTATAAGCCAGCAATCACATGAGATATCAAAACATGACCATTTACGTTCACTATAGTGCCAAAACTGGCTAACTGCCTTGTTTATCAAGAAATATCTTGCCATAAGGTAGGAAAAGCAGGATAAAAGACGTACAGACAACATGTAGGATATGTATCTATAACATAATTATAAATAAGGCGTGATAATGCGTCACGGTATGTGGTTATTCAGTGTTGAGAGAAACTACAGTATATACATAGTCCTCGGCATAGCCAACGAGCAGGCTACCCCCGGCAGCATGTGTGTATCAGTAGTTATATGATAGTGTGTCGTTTGTTACCACTGAACTTTGTATTGTATTCTAATGCCTTGTGATGGCTTCCGCAAAGTTGTTCCTTGTGGCGCGTGATAGCCCAAGTCAGTCAAGTTACCTTGGTTAGTGCGGAGTAAGAGAAATCGCAGCATAATTGTTTAATATTACGTAAGATTAGGTTAAGTTTTAATATTCTTTAAGTTTCATTATGAATTGACGCTAATTTGTACTAACCTTCGTCCAACACGCAGGCTATCTCAGTTTTCACCTGGAAGTACTGTGTGACTTTCATGTGACCAACCTCTCGTTTGCGCCCGCTCGGGCCGAAGTCACGCAACGCTACTAGGGGTTTGGCTTTTGTACATTATGCTTTTGTTTCCCCACTAAAATGCTCCACCTTAATGCTCTAATTTTCCCACTAAAATGCTCGGTCTTCCCAAAAATAGCTACTAAAAGGCTCGGATAATGCTCATTATATAAACGGGGTTTTTTTTAATTAATTTCAAAGTTTTTAACATGGTGTTAACCGTTCACACTTACAAAAACGTACAAGTGTTGCAAGTAACAACAACAAAGTATACAAGTTCATAAATACAGCCAAGAAAACATAATCCTCGAAGTCATCTATGAATTTTGAGTTTTAGTCTTCATTTTCTCCAAAAAATATATTTTCTTTTTTAGTTTCTCGGGAAAAAAAATTAATTTTCCGGGAAAATGCCACTAAAATGCTCGAATAATGCTCAATGCTTTTGCCTCACTAAAATGCTCGAAAAAATGCTAGCATAATGTACAAAAGCCTAACTGGGGGCAAGTAGTGTTACGTGAGTTCGGCCTGCGGTGAGGAGACTATTTTTTGGTTTCACATGACGTCAAAAAAAATTAAAATTTTGAGTTTTTACCTTCATGAGGTAAAAGACATTTTTAAAGATATATCTGCTGGCCTGTTTTCAGCTCGGTTGCATGTTTTTTTTTTTTTGAAAATAGAGCAGTTTGACTCACGTACACGAAAATGTCGATTTGCTTTGGAGTTTTGAATAACCAATACCGTGTGTATATGCGAATGTTTTCAAGTTTAGCAGAGAGAAAGAACGTTTTGAGAGAGCCAAAGTAAACTCCAGATATCGATGTTTCCACTGTTTTTCCAAATGCCATGTTGGTGTCCGAGGGACACCAAAATGTCGTCTCCATACCAAACACTATAATAACTCGAGTTCGGGATATCGCACGGCCCTGAAAATGTCACACGTTGTTTATTTAGTACGCTACTGCAATATCTCAGTTTCTTGACTTAAAATGTTTTGAAATTTTAAAAGGTAAGCGATTTCCGGTTTTGGTCAAACAAGCTCAGACCAGGCCAGGCCCATCAGGACAAACGCTGTCGCTGCCTAAATGAGGCGATCATGTAAACGGCCAAGGAAGATCTGAAGTACATAACCTGACAATTACCGTAAAAGCTCTATTAAGACCCCCTCTCTATTACCCCCGTCTAATAAGCCCCCCGTTTGGAAGTCGTTTTTTGTAATAAGTTCTCCCCCCCCCTCGCCCCCTCCTCTCTAAGCCCCTTCTCCCTTTTTTGGGACATGAGATTTTGGGTGATGAGCTCCCCCTATTCCCTCTTACAAAATCCACTTCATGCAACCCAGTTGGTTTATTTCTAAGCAAATATACACTCAAACACATAATACTGTTTGTTGCTCTTTATTAAATAATCATGTTTCACTGCAGCTGTTTGAGTTTGGTACAAAAACTATTATAAGATGAAAACGGCGTGTTTGAGATTTAAAATAAGCTCCCCCTCTCTATTAAGCCCCCCCCCCCCCCCAACCCCAACCCCCAACCCCCATCAATGAGGCGTGAAATTAAATAAGCCCCCGGGGGCTTCATAGAGCTTTCACGGTATCTCCTTACTGATAAATCATAAACTCCTTTACAACTACCTACCGATAATTCCCAATCTGGAGAACAGAACAATGGTTCTTCTCTATCCTGAGGGATACAAACCTTTCAAAGGATAAAAATCTTATTGTTTTGCTCTCCACCTTGGGAATCAACTGAAAGGAGTCTATAGCAATGTTTCCTAACATTTTTTAATGATGTAATAATGACACACACTTTGTGCTAGAACACCAATTGGCTAACAGTATAGTCAAATAGAGAAACACTAAAACTTGGTTTGCCTTCAGCCAGGCTCATTAACAATAATTTTATTCTACTATCAGTAGTCCAGTTTCGAGTTCGCCATGACCGCTGAATTAGAAGTACTGAGAACACATTTGCACACTGTTAATATTCACACATTCCAGCGAGAAGAATGTTTACAGCTCTGTCTATTGTTTAATTTTCAAATTTGTGGCATCTTCCCGCCGGTATTTGTGAATATTTTACTTTAGATCGAGGCTAACGATTTGCAAATGCGTTCGGTTCTCAATACTTTTATTCAGTGGTCATGGCGAACTCGAAACCGGACTATTAGTGAAAATTAAGAGTCACTGATAATGCTACTTTTCATCATTTCTTAGGGTCCTTGTGTTTTCTTTCTGTGAACTGAAGTCAAAGTTCCATTAATTCAAAATGGCAAGGTCGGGAAATGACGGCCCTGGGTAGATTTCCAAATCAAGCTTGCTAACAAAGGATGATCCCTTAACTGTTATACCAAGAATTACGGACACTAACTGGACAAAGGATTAAACAATTGTTCATCATGCATACCACCCTCATGCAGGCTCAGTTGTTTGGGGTGTGTCCACCCAGTTGCCATTTTTCTCTGTTTCCACCCTTCGTCTTGTTGGGGTCTTATATTTATACGAGGGGCAATGAAGAGAAAAACGAAAAAAGTGACCATCATTAGTCCAGCTAATAAGAAAAAAAAGTTTTCCAGTTTTCCTTCATTGGGATTTTTGCTTGGATACCAAACACTGTTGCTAGCTGATCTAACTATAACAACAAGAAGACCAGTGGTGAAGCTTCCCAAGCCACTGGTGATAAAAAAACATCCCATCACTACACCTTTCATGTGTTTGGGAGCTTGAGAATAGGCGAACTCCAGCCCTGAAAAAGATGGCAACAAACCACATGAGGCCACTAATTAAAGTGAATGTGAAAAAAGTGTCTATTCTACACTGATGAATTTATGTCGTTGATGAATAAGCAGGTATATTAGCTGTACTAACATCCACTCAGTCTTAGAGCTGGTGATAAACTCCTGCTGGTACTGATGGGGAACATGTTGGTACATAACCCAACGCCATTAGTTCTCAGACTAATGTACTGGGAAGTACTAAGTATTTAGGACTGATGGCAAACATTAGTTCCCAGACTCAATTGCAACCTGCCTAACGCGCGTTGGAGGGACATTGAACGTGAGTTCGAGCGAGCTGGTTTCTGAAAAGTATCGTCTTAAGGCCGCAACCACACGGGAAAATTTTTCTGTTACAATTTTTATTTCCTCGTGTACATGTGAACATTTTCCCGAATGATATGTGACAAATTCTTTCGCTGAAAAACAGCCGCGTTACTACCCAGTGGACTTGTGACAAATTCATTTGCTCAAAAAGAGGCCTGCCAGTTTTCAGCAAATGAATTTGTCACATACGATTTGGGAAAATTTTCTCATGTACACGATTGAGTACACTTACACGATTACACGATTGATAACACGATTACACGATTGTTGTGAAAGATATCTTCAATCATGAAAAGATACAAATAATATGTTTTTGTACCTGTGACATCAGACAGCACCTCACTGGACCCAACCAACAAAAACTGCGGGATTTGCCAAAAGATATTTAGATCTGCAGCACTTAGATTCTCGCCATTAACCTCCTGTTCGTAAACATGGCCTTGTTCCCATGTATGCCTTCGCTTGATTTCAACCAGGCCGGCCACCATCATAGATGCTGCAGCTACCAACATACCAACACCAATCCTGCGGAGAGGAGTAAAATTGATGCCGCAGTATTGAAGAAGAGGAGAAACAATGTGCTCCATAATGGGAATGAGTGCAAGAACAGCGACAATTTCAAAAAGTGACAGGGATGCAGCTGGCACAGTGAAGCTTGAAAATTCCAGTCTCATGTAGGTACCTTGAATCAGGAATGTGGTCTGCATCTGGGGTATCGAGAAGATAATGGACATTACGAAACTACATATTCAGCTACGACAGGACATTCGTGTGTAATTGTATTTGCTAATTTAACACGAATAATGAAGAGGGAGACAAAGAACTGCATGGCGTAGTTGCTTGATAGCCGATCGGTTACTGTAATCCGGGCCGGGATGATTAAATGGCAGCCGAGGTATCTCTGCTCGCAGTTGTGAACGCAATTTATGCAATTGCGAAAAGAAGTCTTAAAAAAAAATTCAGGACTACAAAGGGGTTTGAACCCGTGACCTTGCGATACCGGTGAGATGCTCTAACCAACTGAGCTATGAAGCCAATGACGATGGGATCGAGAGGATCATTCAGTTCATTTGAATTCTCTTCCGCAGTTCATTTATGATTTCTTTCATACACATCAGTCACACTGTTCTCTTTCACTGGAACATATGAACCCACAATTGACCTGCTCCCAACGTCAGTTGTTTTCTCAGGCTTCTTTTCGCAATTGCATGCATAAATTGCTTTCACAACTGCGAGGATCATTCTTCATTTGATTTGGTATTTCTCCAACTCGGCGGTGTGTTTGGATACAAATGTTGAGCTAAAGGTAATGGCAAATTTAAGTCAAAACTAGATCAAAAATAATAATTATTATTATTATTTTATTATTATTTAGTATTTCTAACGCGCAAATTAACATGAATATGATCAAATGCCCTTGATACATAAAATATAATAAAATTAATACAAGGTATAATAAATGATTAATTGAATTATTTTTACAGTCAACTCAAAGTCCACATCTACGCGAGCAAGGTTAATTTAGCTTTACCTGCGAGACAATGGTGTAAAATGCGATGAACAAAATAAAGATTGGGATAATTCTTAGTAACGCTTTGACATCTTCAACCTGGTCTTCAGTATAAGTTCCTCCAAAACTACGCTTTGCCTTGTCCATCCACGTTGGTGCCTTTGCTGTGCGGCGATTTCTCACAGCTTGATAAATTATCTTTGCAGTTGCAGCCAGTTGGCTGCCGCCTGGTGGCTTATGCAAGTACTTGTTTCGACCAGCAACAAAGATGAACACAGTAAGAATAATTGAACCAGCAGTGATGACATAACCATAAAATATGCCTTCCTTTTGCTGTACCCATACAACAAGTGTAAATGCTATGAGTGATCCGAGGTTAATAAAAAAGTAAAACCAGTTGAAAAATGTCTGGACGGCTCTGGGCCCATCCTGCTGCACCTGGTCGGCTCCAAATGGTGCCACGTTAGATTTGATTCCTCCAGTTCCAAATGCAATGGCTATCAGAGCAATCGCAAAGTAAATTAATCTTGCTGTTCTGCTATAATTGATGCCATCCATGGAAACTGGTAGCATCAGGAGCACCCCTATACTGTACAATAATGAGCTGGCAAAAATAGCATTGAAGCGACCCATGTAAGTGTCAGCTAGCCATCCTCCGAGCAAAGGAGTAAAGTAGCAGGTTCCTAGAGGAATGTCAAGAGCTCAGATGTTACATAAAATCAGAATTTCTTAGGGTAAAAGTTTTAGTCTGATGATTTGCTTCACAGGCTTATGTATCTCCAGGCCTTTTTCAGACCCTACCCTGCCCCCTTAAAAACTGCCGGAAACTGTGTTAAATGGGATAACTAATTTTCTCTGACCTTCCACGGTGGAGATATAAATATTTTCATGTCCTCCTCCTGTTTTTCAAACGTTTAATTTCGTATCATAACTACGGGGTTTTTCCATTATGAAACATAAAATCCAAGTCATGCGTCTTACGGGACAGTTCCAGTTTGCGCGCTCTTCCTCTTTCCAATCAATGTTACGTTGTGACAATCGCTCACAGCAAGAATAGTCCACGGACGGCCCGAAATGTTTCAAATTCCCTGGAGGGGAAGAGGGAAAATTTGAGAAAGCCACTAAAAGTTATCTGGTTTTCGCACGCGAGTTTGACAAGAATCCCACGTTTTTATAAATCCCATCGAAGAGTCTACTACTACTACTACTACTACTACTACTACTACTACTACTACTACTACTAACTAATAATAATAATAATAATAATAATAATAATTATAATAATAATAATAATCTTTAATCAATATTTAACAATTCATCCAATATATTACAAAATAATAAATAATTGCAAAATTATTAAGCTACAAACTATGGGGAAAACTGTATTAATCGATTTTTATTTTAAAAAAAGCTTAAAAAATTGTGTCAAAAAACTAGGCTTAAAAAAAACCTTCCTTTATAAAAAGTCTAAAGCATCGTATTTGGTAATAAAATAAATAATGTCGACTACAAAACTGCTAAAAACTTCTTGGCTCAGTATTCCTGGCTTTAGCTAGAGTTCCCCAGAAATAGCGTTCTCAATAATACTACTAATAATAATAATTAAAAACAGTAAAATATAATAATAATAATAATAATAATAATAATAATAATAATAAGCAATGATCAAGCAATGATCGACTCCTGCACTTGGTCCAGCGACATGAAGAAAAGAAAAAGCTGTATTCTATCACAAGAGAAGCTAAAAAGTGCAAACATGAATTAGACCTCCAAGAGACGTCCGAAGAGACGATGAAAATGCAAATCTACATGCAAAGAAAATCAAGGAAAAAGCAAAACACCAAGGCCAGAAACTACTACAGAAAAGATGGGAAGAAAAACCAATGCATGGTAGATGCCCCTCACGGATAAGAAAAGCGGACGTTGACATGAACTTGACAAACCAGTGGCTCAAATCGAGTGGGCTCAAATCGGAAACAGAGGGACTAATTATAGCGGCGCAGGACCAAGCTCTCCTCTCCAGAGCGTACCAGCACCACATTATAAAAGATCGCACTGTCCCTCATTGCCGCCTTTGTAATAAGTCCCAAGAAACCATAGATCACATCAGATTATATCAGGCTGCCCAGAACTGGCAAAGACAGAATATATCCACCGGCACAATAAGGTCGCAACTGACGTACATTGGAACATCTGCAGGGAATACCATGTGGACACTGTAGACAAATGGTATGAACACAAACCAAAAACAGTGGTAGAAAGAGATGATATCACTATCCTGTATGACATGCCCATCCACACAGATAGAGCAATAACAACAAATCGCCCAGACATTGTGATCAAGAATAAGCAGGAAAACAAGTGCACCTTAATTGACGTGGCCATACCATCGGACAAAAACACTTCCATTAAAGTATCAGAGAAACTGTCTAAATACAAAGATCTGGAGATAGAAATAGCCCGTATGTGGCAGATGAGAACAGTGGTAATCCCCGTTGTCGTAGGTGCCCTTGGAGTTATTAGGAAAGACACTGAAAAACAGCTGCACGAAATCCCAGGCAACAACAATCCACATGAAATCCAGAAAACAGCACTTCTGGGAACAGCACACATTCTGAGAAAGGTCCTCTCAATCAAGTAAATTGAACAAACACTCCTCTAGTGCCTCAGAACCATGGTTTGGTTCTGGCCCTAGAAGGTAAATGTGGACAAGTAAAGTGAAATAAAATATAATAATAATAATAATAATAATAATAATAATAATAATAATTGTATCAATAACAAAAAGGTTACCACTACACCAATTGTTATAGGAGCATTGGGGACCTATACAGACAGACTGGAAAAATACCTAGAGGATATCCATGTCGGGCTTCAAGCCCACACAATGCAGCAGACCGTGCTGTTGGGCTCAGCCCGGATCCTGAGACAAGTTTTGGATTACTGAGGCTGCTTGTTGCAGCTTGCGCCAGAACCTCCAGCATGACATTGCTGTGTTGAGACACATAATAATAATTGTATTCAATAACAAAATGCTCGAATATGATTGGTTCTTAACAGCCTTTATTTGTGGTTCAATTGGCTATTATTATTATTTTTTTTTAATTATTATTATTATAATTAGTATTATTGAGAACGCTATTTCTGGGGAACTCTAGCTAAAGCCAGGAATACTGAGCCAAGAAGTGTTTAGCAGTTTTGTAGTCGACATTATTTATTTTGTTACCAAATACGATGTTTTAGACTTTTTAAAAAGCCTAGTTTTTTGACACATTTTTTGAAGCTTTTTTTTAAAATAAAAATCGATTAATACAGTTTTCCCCATAGTTTGTAGCTTAATAATTTTGCAATTATTTATTATTTTGTAATATATTGGATGAATTGTTAAATAAAATTATTATTTAAAAAAATTATTATTATTATTATTATTGTTATTATTATTATTATTATTATTATTATTATTATTATTATTATTATTATGGCGCAGGGTGCCGAGCCCCCACCTTCCATCACAATTAGGGACACTCAGCTCGAGGTCGTGGACGCCTTCATCTACCTGGGCTCCACGGTGACAATATGCATTCGAGCCGTTGGTCATTTTGTACAATACGTTTTACAATTTAAAAGTTGACCTCTAGAGTTTCTAGCATTTTAAATACTCTTTGTCTTTGGCCATCGTAGCTTAAAAAGAAATAACACACAAACTGCGGTGATAAACATGACAATAGAACGCACTGTTGGAAAACAAAAATAAAACTATATCGTTTAACTTGACGTTTCGTATGTTTCGACATACATCTTCAGAAATGACCGTTAGGAATAAAAGTAACAACTAAATTTTAAATTTAAGATAAGTAACTAATTAACAATAACCTTAACAGAAGCTAAAAATAATTTGCATATAAAAGATGCAAACTAATAGAGATACAGCTTTTCGCTGCTTACATTTTCATTTAAGGTAGGTTTCAATTCTCTAATTAGTAGAGTCTCCTTTATCTTGCAATGAGTATCTGACCGACCTTTTGCTAATATCTCAAAGTGGTCCCATTTTAAGTTGTGACCAGTTGACATGACGTGGTCTGAGATAGCAGATGCATGACAGCTACTCGTGATCGCTTTAAAATGTTCAGTTTTTCTGTCATGCAATCTGCGTTTTGTTTTTCCAATGTAGAAATCCTGGCAGTCCCAACAGCTAGCCTTATAAACAACTTTTGACATTTGGGAACGGTTAATTCTATCTTTGTAGGGAAAAAGAGACTTAATGCGATGAGCGCTTTGGAAAATAACCTTAAGATCAATGCAGCCATAAAATTTACTAATGCAGGTCTTCAGCTGTTTGGTAATAATTTTACTTTGTACTCCTAAATAAGGTAGAACTAAGATTATTTCCTTTTTGGGGACTGTGGTGGTTGGAATCTTCGGTCTGTTTTGTTGCCTGTTCAGAACATCATTAATGTTGTAATTGACAACACCAGCAGGGTAACCGTTTTGTAACAACAGCTTCCTCAGTTCATTTAAACAAGACCGCAAAAGAGAAGGTGACGAACAGATGCGGAAACAACGAAAAGTGAGCGTGCGGATGAGGTTTACTTTATATTTCCTAGGTGTGAAGGAGTCCCATTTTGTGTACAGGCCGGTAAAGGTCTTCTTTCGGTAGATAGATGTTGAGAAAGTTTGACTGTGGCGTTTGATGAGAATGTCCAGGAAAGGGATTGTATTGTTCTCTTCAAATTCAACGGTGAATTTGATATTTGAGTGACAGTTATTGAGGTAGTGTAGAAACTGAGTTGCTGTGTTTTTACTGTCGAACAAGGTGAAGGTATCGTCAACGTATCGAAACCAAACAGAAGGGCGAGCGTTGTTGTTAAGAACCCATTTCCCTTCAAAATGGCACATGAAGATATTGGCCAAAACAGGACCTAAAGGAGAGCCCATAGCCACACCGTCAATTTGGTCGTAGTGGCCATCAAATATGAAATGGCTTTTCTTTGTGGCAAACTCAAGCAATTGGGCGAAAAGGGCAACCAGGTTTATGAACCTTAGGAAGGCCATAGAGGACACCAGGATGGCATGGGGAGCAGGGATGGCGTAGTGGTGAGAGCACTCGCCTTCCACCAATGTGGCCCGGGTTCGATTCCCGGACTCGACGTCATACGTGGGTTGAGTTTGTTGTTGGTTCTCTTCTCTGCTCCGAGAGGTTTTTCTCCGGGTTCTCCGGTTTTCCCCTCTCCACAAAAACCAACATTTCCAAATTCCAATTTCATCTGCTTGTAAAGCGCATTTGATCATATACACATGGAAAATGCGCTATATAAGTTCTAAATTATTATTATTATTATTAGAACCACATGGTAGTATCTTATGGAGGGTGGCATCATCGATGATTTTATCCTTCTTTAGTTTGCGAAGATACGATATTAAGCTGTCTTCTCTAGACTTCGTAGGGTTCGTAGGGTTACGCAGAACCTACGAAGTCTAGAGAAGACAGCTTAATATCGTATCTTCGCAAACTAAAGAAGGATAAAATCATCGATGATGCCACCCTCCATAAGATACTACCATGTGGTTCTACTCCTGGTGTCCTCTATGGCCTTCCTAAGGTTCATAAACCTGGTTGCCCTTTTCGCCCAATTGTTTCCTCTATAAACACTTACAACTACAATCTGGCATCATATCTTGTACGCATACTGCAGCCCATCTCCACGAATCAGTTGACAATCAAGGACTCTTTTAGTTTTGCGGACTGGGCCAAGACGTATAACCATAACAACGAAGTGATGTGCTCGTTTGACGTTAGTTCATTATTTACGAACGTTCCACTTAATGAGACAATACAAATTTGTCTTGACAAATTGTATGCCCTCCCCAATCCGCCAACACTGCCCCGCTCAGTCTTGAAAGTTCTGCTTGAGTTTGCCACAAAGAAAAGCCATTTCATGTTTGATGGCCAATACTGACTACGACCAAATTGACGGTGTGGCTATGGGCTCTCCTTTAGGTCCTTTAGGAAATATAAAGTAAACCTCATCCGCACGCTCACTTTTCGTTGTTTCCGCATCTGTTCGTCACCTTCTCTTTTGCGGTCTTGTTTAAATGAACTGAGGAAGCTGTTGTTACAAAACGGTTACCCTGCTGGTGTTGTCAATACAACATTAATGATGTTCTGAACAGGCAACAAAACAGACCGAAGATTCCAACCACCACAGTCCCCAAAAAGGAAATAATCTTAGTTCTACCTTATTTAGGAGTACAAAGTAAAATTATTACCAAACAGCTGAAGACCTGCATTAGTAAATTTTATGGCTGCATTGATCTTAAGGTTATTTTCCAAAGCGCTCATCGCATTAAGTCTCTTTTTCCCTACAAAGATAGAATTAACCGTTCCCAAATGTCAAAAGTTGTTTATAAGGCTAGCTGTTGGGACTGCCAGGATTTCTACATTGGAAAAACAAAACGCAGATTGCATGACAGAAAAACTGAACATTTTAAAGCGATCACGAGTAGCTGTCATGCATCTGCTATCTCAGACCACGTCATGTCAACTGGTCACAACTTAAAATGGGACCACTTTGAGATATTAGCAAAAGGTCGGTCAGATACTCATTGCAAGATAAAGGAGACTCTACTAATTAGAGAATTGAAACCTACCTTAAATGAAAATGTAAGCAGCGAAAAGCTGTATCTCTATTAGTTTGCATCTTTTATATGCAAATTATTTTTAGCTTCTGTCAAGGTTATTGTTAATTAGTTACTTATCTTAAATTTAAAATTTAGTTGTTACTTTATTCCTAACGGTCATTTCTGAAGATGTATGTCGAAACATACGAAACGTCAAGTTAAACGATATAGTTTTATTTTTGTTTTCCAACAGTGCGTTCTATTGTCATGTTTATCACCGCAGTTTGTGTGTTATTTCTTGTTTTCTGGCATTTCGTTATTGACACAATTAATTGGTAATCGGACTTCGTGTCGTACAATTCAGGGGTAATCGTGCTCTTAATTTCAAATCAACCTCGCGCTGCGCGCTCGGCCAATTTGAAATCACTCGCCCGATTACTCCCTGAATTGTACTCCACTCAGTCCTATTACCATTACCAATAATAACTCGACTGATGAATAATGATTAACGGATGAATAATGAATTACAAGGTTTGCCCGGCCAACCCGCGTAAGGCGCTGGATGCCGGGCCATATCCCACTTGTTAGTTTTCCGGGACTAGTTAGTTAGTTGTTGTTTTTGTTGTTGTTGTTGTTGTTTTCCTTTGGTCCATGGCTACGTTGATCAGTTTAATGTCTGATGGCATACTGTACAGTCAACGAAGGACACAAATCAGTATTAAACATGATGCACTTACCAACCAACGCCAGACTAATTGTAGATGGCACTGGTGCAGGAAGATCTAGCTGATCTTTACAAAGAAGCACTAAATTTGCTGTCAGCCCGTAAGATACCAGACGCTCACAAAACTCCGTGACAAGAATACACATGGTGGCCAACAGCTTCTGGCCGCGCCCAGTGAAGTGAGCCGCTTTCCTTAAAGAGGAGCTAGTGCCGCTCAAGATACCCACCGAACCGTGATCGGCGCTTCTATATACGATTAGTGGAGAGCGTTCATCGTCACTTTCTTCTGCTGATGCCATGTTTCGAAACAAAGGATCTATTTCGTTAAAGAAGTTAAGAAGAACACATTATTACTTTAACGTTATTGAAATTAAGAAATGATCCTCGCAGTTGCAGGAACAGCAAAGGTGATTGACCTGAGGCGACAGAACAATGGTTAGCTAAAGAGAAAAACCTCTGCACTGGCCCGGGCCATCGCCCTATCCAACATCGTTACCAGGGCTTCCCTACCTGCACCTTAGAAATTCCCAGGTTTATGGTATGAGAGTCACGGGGATTACAATTCTAAGCAATTAGATCATATCACCGTCATTTTTGTCTCTCCTGTCTTATAACTTTGGCTATGCTTCTTTACTTTGTGATCACTATTGTCGGAGGCAGCCGTGACATCAATTGAGATTCATATATAAAAATCATAGATAATTATACTATTTCCTAAACGAGTTTCACCCCCACCTAAAGGAGCTAAAATTAATGCGGACAAGCGAATGTGAACACATAACGATGCAGGCAATTGACTGGGGATTTCAACACTCTGGTCAGTTTACAAGTAATTTAAATCTTAACTTGATTGAACTCTGGAATCTTAACTAGCCTCGCTGAAAAAATGAGCAATTCGCTGAAAAAATTGTGCTGGCTTTCAATATAAGACCAAGCAAGAGGGTTCGCTTAGAATCCGCTATTTAGTACGTATTAAGGTGAGTTATATTTTCAGTCTTCCTTCCTTCCTTTCTTTTGAGCGACCGACCAACCCATCAGTACATAAGAGCTAGAGAACGTGCGATTAGAATCGAAACAAATATATAGACGTGTCGAACGTTGTCTCATAAACACATTCAATTAACGTAAATTAATGAAAAACAAAATGACACAAAAACACCCTTTTAAGAAGTGTTTCGGCGTGGTGTTACTATGTCATCTTCAGTTTATTTGAAATTTCAACAGATATAAGAATTGGTAATTGCGAAGACAAAAATCAAATGTAATAAAATATACGACAGTTAAGTCATGCTTTGTATGACTGAGGTTATACAGCTAAAATACACATGTAATGAAATGTTGAACCTGAGCACTCAATTCGATAGCATAAATTATTCCCAAATAAGAAGCGTTGCTTTGCTTTCAAATGTCCGGCACATGGAGGTCTTTTCAGTCTCACGTTAATACATGCATTATACTATCAACTTTACTGCTTTGTTTAGGTTAGTTTAAATAACATTGCGATAATTTCGAGTCTGTTGAAAAACTATTTTCTCTCTTTCTTCTTAACTCGCGCCCATGCACGTGACGGCTGAACTGCACACGCAACTGGCTTGTGACCAGCAGATTATAGAAGCAACTTCCTGATGACGAACATTTTATGATAGACATTTTTCTAAAGCAAAGAGAAACATGGTATAACTTCTTGACGAAATTGATGCTATGCAAGAAAATTTCACGTTTCTTTGACTCTTAAAGGAAAAAGAGCAAACGCGAGAACTGTTCCGAAACATTAACAGGAGTAAGCACGAATGAATTAAGGTCGCGCAGGACGTGACACTTAATCTCATTACGTCTATTTATTAAAAGATGCAAGAACCGTGCGACTGATTCCAACGGTGCACGGAATATTCATGAGAAGAGTTTTTACACTCTAAATTTATTCTAAATGAATTCAATAAATTGTGTGTTCGGCGTATTACTAACTGCACGTGTGACTGAGACTTCTTCCACATTGTTGAATACATTAGCGGAATCGTTCGGACTTCGGAAACGCAAAATATTGCAATTTTTTGTCCGAGTTTTCATCACGGATACAAAACTTCAGTAACTGATGCACCAGGGAGATAACCTTAGTATGCTATACTGTGATGTGACAGAAGCAAAATTCAAAAACAACCTTCACAAAGAAGATCAGACACTTCAAAGTCTAAGTTCTCCAATGGAAACCTGAATAACTTTCAACGAGTCTTGAAATTGAGACATCTGCTTCCGTCACATCACAGAAGAGGTTATCTTTATCACTAAATAATAAAACTGCGCTTTTCAATCAGAAAACTCGGGCACAAGCATTGCCTTTTGTCAGTTCTAACTCACGAGCAACCGAAAATATGACCGTAAATCGCGATCCGCTTATGAAACGACAATCATAATGTAATTCCATCATCCACCAAGATCAGGGGAATCGAACCCTCACATTTCAGAGGTTTGAAGCTTGAGAATGAAACACCTACCCCAAAAATTTGGCTCGTGAATTTATTCATAGGCAAGTTTTCCTGCGCGACTTTAAGCTTCATTATTTTCTTTATCTGCAATGCAATTTCAATGAAATGCTTAGTCTTCCATCGCATGTCCAGGCACAAAATTTTGAACAGCAATATTATATTTAACTTGCCAAAATCGACCTATTTTTATCGACGAATCGCCATATTTTTCCGCCATTGAAAGTTTTACTCTCTGCTCGTTTTGAACAATTTCTCAAATTCAGCACACTACCCAAACAACAAATCCTGTCGAAAAAATGACTTTTTAAGCTCAAAGTGCTTCGCTCTGTAGAGTTGTGAGTTGTCACCATCACTGACTACCTTACCTTAAAACGAAGCCCAAAGCTGGATTCAACAGGATTCACTGACACTCTGCTGCGCGCTCTAAGCGAACGATATGATAGCGTAAAGACAGTAAATAACCTTAACCTTAACCTTGACAATTTCATGCGACTGATTTGGCGGCAACAGGACAGGCAATCATATGAAAGACACAGGATTCCAGCCGGCCACGCCTCAGCTCACGGTAAGGCCTGGCGTTACCAAATTATCGATTGATGTGAACTTTGATCATTTAGTTTTATTTTGTTAGCGAAGAGTGCCTCTAGCTTGAAATGTACTTCAATAATCGGTGTTCTGTTTAGACATATTGGATTAAACAACAACACCGAAATATTTTTTCGCTTAAATAAAACTTTTCAACTGTCCCTTACTAGCTCACAATATAATAACCTTTATTCACCCTCGGCAGTATTTATGGCACAAAGGCTAGTGGGGACGAGCAAATACAGAAACAAATAATTCAAATAAACAAATAAACATGATAAGAATCCCAACTGGCCGGAGGCAAACCAGTTGGCTATGTATTAGATAGTTACTGAGGCCGGCAGCAATATGTGATATATTGCAGTCAGCTGAGGGCGTAGCCCGAAGCTGACTGCAATATATCACATATTGCTGTCGGCCGAAGTACTGCAAAACAACTTGCAGTCTGAGAAATGCGGCCCGTTTTGCACTTATCATAGTTTTTCTGTAGATGCCTTTGTTTTAATAGTTGATTTGCGTTGTTTTGTTTTTGAGCATGTGATGTTTTCCAACTAGCGGGTTTGCTGAACAATTGCCACTAATGACAATTTCAATAGATCTCTTTGTTCTTCTTTGTTTTCCGGCAAACCATACGGAAACAATAGACAATTAGATATACCGTGTTATTTGCACGTGCAGTATAACTTTTTCCTTCAGTTGTGACCAGACATGAAAGAAGTGTACGACGATGGCTTCACATCAGACGAGGATGAAGAGGCGATTTTTAGAACACAACAAAACCGAACTCGAAATACTGGCGAAGATTCACCTAAAGCTGGTGGTTTGGAGAACGAGGGTAAGTTCCATTAGCCCGTTTAATTTTCCTGCTTTTAATACATGATTTAATTGAATCGCGCCATGGCATTTTTATTAGTAATGTGTGGTGTTTAATTTTGCTTCAGATGAGCGCTTTGTGAGAAGCCTATTAGGACAACCGAGTTGGAAGAATTCGGCAGAAGTTGGGTCGCTGAAAACAATCGGAGGAAATGGCGCTGGATCCTTAAAGTATTTAAAGATTGGCGTTTTTTTGGCGTAAAACAAGGCCCCTTTAAAAGAGCCATATATACTAAGCGTCATAAAACAAACAGGCTGCAATATTTTAAATATTGCAGCCTGTTTTTAATATTGCAACCTGTTTGTTTTAGCACGTTTACTATATATTACCCCTGAGAATTTCCCTACTGACAAAAAGGACCGTCCCCGTTTTCCTGACATACTTGTTTTAGCATCTTTAAAGACTGCAATCAGTGATTTAGTGCAGAGAGAGAACAATGGCACTGGGTGTTAAATAGTAAATATTTACAAGGATGGCCGAAGAGTTGAACCAGGGACTACCCAGCACATCACCATCGAGTGGCTAGAGCGGGATTTGAACCCGGGGTGACCGCGTTGAAATCCAGTGCCCCAAACCACTCGGCCATCCTACCTCCTAGTATGGCTAGATGTCGTAACTTTTACAGCCAATAAAAAGTCAATATTTGCTTCAAAAAGGCGCAAAACTGTGCCATACGTTTCGAGCAGGTGCAAAGTTTTATCTAAGCGAAAAAAGTATTTTGGGGTTAGGTTTCAACATTTGACAGAAAACGGAAGGTAGCAAGGCTAATCGAGTCCGGTGAGTCAAAAGTATATTAAAATACAGAAAGAAAAATATGAAAAATTACAAAAATGAAATTAATTCAACTGCAACTACTAAGTTTAAGTGCAAGAAATAAGAGGACAGACAATTATCATAATTAACAATTATTGGATGAGGGAGAGCATGATAGTGAGAATTATTTCATGGCCGAGGTTCGAGTTATCTGTCGCCGGAATGTGAAGGCTGAGGCGGATAATACAAACCGAGGCCATGATAATTATAGCTATCATGCGAAAACCGTATTAAATATTTATTTTATTATGCATAAGTTTGTAAAAACAAGTCAACTTTATTTCGCTAAGCTTACAACCTTAAAGTTGCAGCACAGTCCAAAAGTTTTCAGCAAAATGTTACAAAAACCCACTCTAAAACATGTTTTGAATGAATGAATGAATGAATGAATGAATGAATGAATGAGGGAGTGAGTGAGTGAGTGAGTGAGTGAATAAATGAATGAATGAATTTTTAAATTTGTATAGCGCATTTTCTATGACGAGATATTCAACTGCGCTTTTACATGTGTAGTAACATATGACGTGATATATGAAAGACCAGGCCACACCACCGAGATCTTTGCGAACAGTGTGTAGGTTCTTTAACGTCCCCCAAATCATTAGGAACAAGTGCTGTGAGACGGGGCCTACGGTTTATTGTCCTTATCCAAGAAGACTAGAAAGTCTAACTACTCTTTGTCTTTGGCCATCGTAGCTTCACAAGAAATAACACACAGACTGCGGTGATATGAAACATGACAATAGAACGCATTGTTGGAAAACAAAAATAAAACTATATCGTTTAACTTGACGTTTCGTATGTTTCGACATACATCTTCAGAAGTGACCATCAGGAATTAAAGTAACAACTAAATTTTAAATTTAAGATAAGTAACTAATTAACAATAACCTTGACAGAAACTAAAAATAATTTGCATATAAAAGATGCAAACTAATAGAGATACAGCTTTTCGCTGCTTACATTTTCATTTAAGGTAGGTTTCAATTCTCTAATTAGTAGAGTCTCCTTTATCTCAAAGTGGTCCCATTTTAAGTTGTGACCAGTTCACGTGACGTGGTCTGCGATAGCAGATGCATGACAGCTACTGGTGATCGCTTTAAAATGTTCAGTTTTTCTGTCATGCAATCTGCGTTTTGTTTTTCCAATGTAGAAATCCTGGCAGTCCCAACAACTAGCTTTATAAACAACTTTTGACATTTGGGAACGGTTAATTCTATCTTTGTAGGGAAAAAGAGACTTAATGCGATGAGCGCTTTGGAAAATAACCTTAAGATCAATGCAGCCATAAAATTTACTAATGCAGGTCTTCAGTTGTTTGGTAATAATTTTGCTTTGTACTCCTAAATAAGGTAGAACTAAGATTATTTCCTTTTTGGGGACTGTGGTGGTTGGAATCTTCGGTCTGTTTTGTTGCTTGTTCAGAACATTAATGTTGTAATTGACAACACCAGTAGGATAACCGTTTTGTAACAACAACTTCCTCAGTTCATTTAAACAAGACCGCAAAAGAGAAGGTGACGAACAGATGCGGAAACAACGAAAAGTGAGCGTGCGGATGAGGTTTACTTTGTATTTCCTAGGTGTGAAGGAGTCCCATTTTGTGTACAGGCCGGTAAAGGTCTTCTTTCGGTAGATGGATGTTGAGAAAGTTTGACTGTGGCGTTTGATGAGAATGTCCAGGAAAGGGATTGTATTGTTCTCTTCAAATCCAATGGTGAATTTGATATTTGAGTGACAGTTATTGAGGTAGTGTAGAAACTGAGTTGCTGTGCTTTTACTGTCGAACAAGGTGAAGGTATCGTCAACGTATCGAAACCAAATAGAAGGACGAACGTTGTGGCACATGAAGATATTGGCCAAAACAGGACCTAAAGGAGAGCCCATAGCCACACCGTCAATTTGGTCGTAGTATTGGCCATCAAATATGAAATGGCTTTCCTTTGTGGCAAACTCAAGCAGAACTTTCAAGACTGAGCGGGGCAGTGTTGACGGATTGGGAAGGGCATACAATTTGTCAAGACAAATTTGTATTGTCTCATTAAGTGGAACGTTCGTAAATAATGAACTAACATCAAACGAGCACATTATTTTACCGAAAGAAGACCTTTACCGGCCTGTACACAAAATGGGACTCCTTCACACCTAGGAAATACAAAGTAAACCTCATCCGCACGCTCACTTTTTGTTGTTTCCGCATCTGTTCGTCACCTTCTCTTTTGCGGTCTTGTTTAAATGAACTGAGGAAGTTGTTGTTACAAAACGGTTATCCTACTGGTGTTGTCAATTGCAACATTAATGATGTTCTGAACAAGCAACAAAACAGACCGAAGATTCCAACCACCACAGTCCCCAAAAAGGAAATAATCTTAGTTCTACCTTATTTAGGAGTACAAAGCAAAATTATTACCAAACAACTGAAGACCTGCATTAGTAAATTTTATGGCTGCATTGATCTTAAGGTTATTTTCCAAAGCGCTCATCGCATTAAGTCTCTTTTTCCCTACAAAGATGGAATTAACCGTTCCCAAATGTCAAAAGTTGTTTATAAAGCTAGTTGTTGGGACTGCCAGGATTTCTACATTGGAAAAACAAAACGCAGATTGCATGACAGAAAAACCGAACATTTTAAAGCGATCTGTACGGGTCCGCAAATGATCCCAGGACCGCAAATGATCCCGGACCGCAAATGATCCCCAAATTGGACCGCAAATGATCCCGGACCGCAAATGATCCCCGTATTGCACCATGTTGGACCGCAAATGATCCCGAACAAAAAATAAGAAATGGCATGGAAGGTGAAATGGTATGGATAGGGAATTGGCATGAATTGCGATTATTTTAATCAAAGCCTTAAATCATGGCTCACAACTATCATCATCTGATTAATTTTAAAAAGGTAAACGTGGTCACACAATTTGTGCAACTGATGTGAAGCAGTCAATCAGTGTTATCACACCAGGATCCAAACCTATCTCGTTGTTCCTTCCGTCTTTAGAGATCTTTGTGTTTGTTCTTATCTTTAGTAACTCCAAGAACGTTCACAAATGATGCCAATGAAATAAGAACAGGACAGTTTAGCCATATTTTCCGAACGCGTGGGAATCACAGCTCACACGACGGTGACAAGGTTCGGATGATCTTTGACCCCTGCTCCGATTTCAACCACATCACCGCGTTTCTCGCCTGCCTCAGGCCAGTCGGCTGATCCCATGGATGTGAGAAAGAAACACTTCTAGTATTCTGGGTACAATTTTAAATGAGAGTGCTCAGTGAACAAAAGACTTTTATTTCAAAAGATAACGAAATCAACTGCGGAATTTTTCAGTTATTTCTTCACGGGTATGTGTGTATTTAATTCTCCGTTGTATTTGTGATTATACAATTGAATTATACTAGCCTGGGACCAGGCTCCGCAGTGGGGTTAAGAAGCGAAAAGAAGGAACGTGGCCAAAAAAAAAATCGGCGAGCGAAGCGAGCCGACCCGGGGACTGGCGGCTCGCTTCGCTTGCCTGTTTCCAGGCTCGATTTCACTGAAATCGGGCACATGCACCGAAGCGTTGATCATATACCCGACAGAAATGAAATCTGATTAAGCATGTTCTCGAACGTCCTGGGATGTTCAATACAACAAACAGAAGACATGAAACGAAACTCGCAGTCCACGATCACAACAAGTGTCGTTACAAAATCAATTACTGTACTATGCAGCTGGCGTCCTGAAATCAACAGACAGAACGTCACGCAAGATCACAGATTTCCCACTAAAAACGAAAAGAAAAAACAAAAAACAAAAAAAGAACTATGGAATAATTCTCATAAAATGATAAAACGTGTTTTTTGTGTGTCATTTTTATATCAATCCATGCCATTCCTTTGCGGTCCGGGATCATTTGCGGTCCATTTTGGGGATCATTTGCGGTCCGGGATCATTTGCGGTCCTGGGATCATTTGCGGAGATCACCAGTAGCTGTCATGCATCTGTTATCGCAGACCACGTCACGTGAACTGGTCACAACTTAAAATGGGACCACTTTGAGATATTGGCGAAAGGTCGGTCAGATACTCATTGCAAGATAAAGGAGACTCTACTAATTAGAGAATTGAAACCTACCTTAAATGAAAATGTCAGCAGCGAAAAGCTGTATCTCTATTAGTTTGCATCTTTTATATGCAAATTATTTTTAGCTTCTGTCAAGGTTATTGTTAATTAGTTACTTATCTTAAATTTAAAATTTAGTTGTTACTTTAATTCCTAACGGTCACTTCTGAAGATGTATGTCGAAACATACGAAACGTCAAGTTAAACGATATAGTTTTATTTTTGTTTTCCAACAATGCGTTCTATTGTCATGTTTATCACCGTAGTCTGTGTGTTATTTCTTGTTAGAAAGTCTAACCATATGCAGATGCCATTACCATGGCAGCACTTTCTTCTCAATTATTTTTGAAGACCCTCAGTGTCCGGGATTTGTGGCCGGGATTTCAACCCGCGACCTCCCGCACGGTATTCCTGTGTTCTACCAGCTGAGCGCATCCCCGTTTTGGTATTTAAAAAAACCCTCTGCAAAACAATTCCAGAAAAACGTTCAGCAAAACAAACGTGTTTGTCGCGTGTATGAAACTATTGTCCGCACATTGACGTCACTTCTGCACGTATAAAACCTATTGTCTGTAGGTATGACGTCACTTCTACATGTATAAAACCTATTGTCTGTAGGTATGACGTCACTTCTGCATGTATAAAACCTATTGTCTGTAGGTATGACGAAACGAAAGCAGTGCCAGCAGTAGACTAGCTGAGTATTTTTAGCAAATCAAAATTGAGATAATGACACCAATGCATGAAATAACAGGATCTTATTTAAATCAATGTAAAGGTGCTATTTTGGTTCCATAAATCCAGCAGATATTAATTTTTTA